>JASDQU010013977.1:52546-67664 GCA_032191745.1 Picea mariana | reverse complement strand
CTCAGACTAAATATATCAAGGAGATGTTGAAGAATTTTGAAATGGTAGACTACAAACCTATGAGCACACCCATGGTCACTGGTTGTAAGTTAAGAAATGGATTTGAATCAAAGGAAGATAATCAAACTCTGTATAGATCAATGATAGGAAACCTATTGTATGTGAAAACTTCAAGGCCAGATATTATGTAGGTTGTAGGGTTAGTTGGAAGGTTTCAAGTTGCACCAAAGGAAACACATGTGTAGGAAATAAAGAGGATCTTTAGATATATGAAAGGCACATTGGAGTTTTGTTTATGGTATCCCACAGGTAAAGAATTTATTTTGAAAGATTACACAGATGCAGATTGGGAAGGTAGTGTGGATGATAGAAAGAGAACAAGTGATGGACCATTCATTTCAGGAAACAACCTCATGTCTTGGTTCAACAAGAAGAAAACCTCAATTTATTTATCCACAACAGAAGCATAATACATCGTAGAAATAACATGTTGTACACAAGTGCTCTGGACGAAACACATGTTTCAAGAATTAAGGTAGAATATAATCTGTTGGACACAGTGGTAGGATATTGTCATTGATGTCAAATAGGGAGCTGAATAACATTAACCTGAAGCTCAGAAGGGAGAATGCATTGAAAACATGCTATTGGGATTGAATTCCCAACATATCAATTAGAGAACACCCTTAGAACTGTGAGGAAACTCTATTATAGTTGGGAGATATGACAATCGACGATCACTGAATAAAGGCATAGATCAATGATCTTGGTTTAGCTGGAACCCAAGTATAAATCCAAAGAGTTTATCAGTAATTACGTTCATTGATGAAGTTTTCGAGTCATTCCAAGACTGTTAGATTGATATGAAGCCAGAAGTTGGGAGAAATCAAATCCTAACCATAAGATCGGGATAAACAATCCTCAACCGTAGATCGCAGTCAACTTTGGTGCTAACAACTTCGGTGAAAAGAAGCCAAGAAAATATAAGTAAGCTACAAGAGCCATCGATCTAATAGAATAATAGATCGTGACCATAAAAGGATGAATTTAGCAAAAATCCACAAAAACCGTAAGATCTGGGAGTGGCAGAGGAAGACCGTCGGATCAACATCTGATTAATTCATGACCGTTAGATCTCATTAAAGGAAGATCAATGGTGGGGAGCCATTGCAGAATTCAAAGAAAAAATTAACATCCACACAAGTTTCAGTTCTACTATCCACACAAACCGTCGATCGTCACCTGCAAATATATCAACGATTGACATCAATCCCACTATCAATGAGCAGTTTCCATTGCGGAACTCGATGACAGTTTTAAAGATCGTGTTAGTTGGGAATTCAAAATCATCCCTAATTGTATATCTCCATGAAAATTTAAGTACAATCGTTATATCCAAGAGGAGGAAATGTGACACATCATGAGATCCATGTCAGCAAGACCATGTTAGCAAGGACATGTGGCACAATTAGATGATGACAAGTGTCAAGGTCCAGTTGGAATTTTAGGTATGCATATGTCCATATTCTAAGTGACACATGGTAGCCGCTCGGCCAGTGCCAAGTTGATAGTGATGTTAGTAAGTTATATCTCTCTGGGAGTATGTCCTTCGGGGGAAACCAACGTTTATCATTAGTATCTAACCGAAGCACGAAGTCATGAACTAACATTGGTCGTTGATCTAAGATCCTCCAGGATGAATCATGACCGTTATATCAAACAAAGTGGAAGGATATCATAAGGTATACTAAACGACTGATAGAAATCAATCACCATAGTTGTATGAATTATTTGGTAGGTAACCACTCCAGAGGGATTGAACTACCTCATAGTTTTAGTAACCCAAAGTCCCGGAGTGCCAAAGCTCCGAAGTAAGATCTGACCGTCCATCGAGAAGGAAGATTCCCAATCGAGATCATAAAAGTGCTAATAGAAAAAACACTTGGAATGGTTAAGCCCACAATCCTAGGTCCTGGACATGTGGAGGTTATGAAGAAAAAAGTGATAATAATCACTTCGACGGATTTAATCTGGAAGAGTTGAATGACTACAAAGACTAGAGTTTCGAAGCGTCGAAGTCTGGAAGTGAACAAGAACCATCCACTCAACTATAGATTAAGTCTTGACCATCAATTTTTTTGAAACCTTTGGACAAGCCAAGATCATCCATAGAATGGAAGATCAAATATAGATTGTTCGATCTACTTCGGTGAAATGTACTCTGGAAGGTTGAAAGATTGCAGAGGCTGGAATTCCAGAAGGATGAAGTCCCAAAGTGACTGAGAACTATGCACTCAACTACAAATAAAGTCATGACCATCAATTTGTTTGAAACCTTTGGACAAACCAAGATCGTCCATATAATGAAAGATGAAATATTGATCGTCCGATCTACTTCAACGAAATGTAATCCGGAAGGTTGAATGATTGTAGAGGATGGAAGTCCAAAAGGATGAATTTATGAAGTAACGATAGTCGTCCATCTCATTATGCGATTAAAACGTGATTTTTGATCTTGAAAAGTGATCAAGGACTCGTTTGGTGTAGCGCCTGGTCACCATTTGTGGTCATATGGAATAGAGGTCCCAAAGAGTTTTTGTGCGAAACTTAATAGACATAATGAGAAATTTTTCTCGGTTGAGAAGGAACATCACTTACATAAATAATCCCGTGGTTTTACTCATATGGTCACATGTAAATGGTTTGAAGGAAGCACCTTTGCAGAATTTGATTTTTGCAATATTTGCAGAGACATGGAATTGAGTTAAAAGAAATCGATCCATACCTATGATCGATTTATGAAAAGAATTCTCACTAAATTAAAAGCCTTCACAATAAATGTTTGAATAATATTGATTATTGTTAATTTAAAATGAAGAGGTGTGATGGTCCAAACAAAGGGACACAATACTTCATAGCTCACACCAATTGGAAGATTATATAAATGAGGAAGAATTGTGAGAAGAATTTTTCTCTATAGTCCAGATCAGGAGATCAAAATAGAAGCAGAGTCAAAGAAGAAGAACCAATGATTCTTATGAAGTGAGGGTGGAAGGGAGGAACATGGAAGGATTCATATCCTTTACTAAGTAAGTGTAATTTAAGGGACTTGGTGCTTCCTGGGGTTGGTTCCCTAAGTACAAAGGAGTTGGTGCTTCCTAGGGTTGGTTTCCTAAATATAAGGGAGTTGGTGCTTCCTAGGGTTGGTGCCCTAAAAAAACAAGGGAGTTGGTGCTTTCTAGGGCTGGTTCCCTAAAGAAGGGAATTTGTGTCTCCTAGAGTTGGTGCTCTAAAAAGGATTGGTGTCCTTCACTATTCTTCATAAAATCCTTGTAATTCATATTAATTATATTTATATAATTGATTTTACAAACAAGTCCATTGTTGACTATTGTAGTAATTAACAAAATATAAAAGTAACTGCTAATTGTTGAAAAAGGGTAATACTGATTCACCCCCCCCCCTTAGTATTCCAACAATTGGTATCAGAGAGGGTGACTTCAACATAGTCTAACAATTGGAAGGTAGATCATGAATACGGATCAACAAGAGGGAATGTCTAACAACAAAGCACCATTGTTCAATGGAGGTGGCTATGCTTTATGAAAAATAAGAATGAAAAACTTCCTTTTTGGCTCTTGGTTTTGATATCTGACAATCTGTTGTAGATGGTTTCACTGCACCAACTATTCCACCCAAGGATTTTGTAGGAAAGAAAATCTACAATGACAACTCAAGACCAGTTAATGCAATTCTAGGAGGATTGGAAAATTCTATATGTGTGAAGGTCATTCATTGCAAGTCAGCTAACGAAATATGGGACGAATTAGAGGTTGTATATGAAGGAGATAGAAAATTCAAAGAATCCAAACTACAGACCTATGGAACTCAGTTTGAAAATCTGAAAATGAAAGAAGAAGAGAACATTGTTGAATACTTTCATAGGGTAGATGAAGTGGTTAATTCAATCATAGTAGAAGAAATTACATATAAACCTATTGTGTAAAATATACTAAGGTCATTACCTATGAGATATGATGCCATGATTTCCACAATTGAAGATAGACCAGAACTTGACCAACTCATAGTTGATTAGCTTCATGGAAATTTTATAGCATATGAAATGAGAAAAGGGAATGAAAAAACATAAAAAAGAGAAACAACCTTTAAAGAATCTAAAACAAATATGGGGTAGGAGAAAAATACCAATGACGATTTATCATATATATCTAATGAAGAAACTACCAACTTCATAAAGAAACTCAAGAAAGGGACTGGAAAATACAAAGAAAATATTCCCCTAACATGTTTCAACTGTGGAAAAATTGGACACTTTGCCAATAAATTTCCCCATCCTAAGTAGGAGGAAAGTGATGATGAAAGAACCTTCAAATATCAGAAGAAAAGAAAAAATAATGATAAAAATAAGTTCTACAAGAAAAAGAAAACATTCTTTACCCAAAAAGACAATAGTTCATCAAAGAAAAATGAAGAAGAGGAGATAGAGGTTCTACCTATGGGAATAAAAACCCAAGATGATAGTCATTCTGAAGATGAAGAAGAAGTGAGCTTTGAAGAAGAATTCTTTCGTGTAATTGAAGAGTTGAGAAAAAAAAACAAAAAAAAAACAAGTTACTAAGGGAAGAGCTTCTATATATTGAAGAAGATACTAAATCAAGAGAGAAGGAAGTTTCCAAAAACATCAATGAGTCAAAACAATTGATTATTAAGATAAACACTCAACTCCAAGAGAACCAAAGAAAAGAAGAAATATTGAATAAATAACTCAATGAAAAACAACAAATGTGTAAGGTATTGGAGAATGAAACAATTCAACTAAAAGGGAAACTAGAAAAAGAAGATATTAAGTATAAATTTGGAAATGACTCAAAAATATTGAATAACATTCTTAGCAGTTAGAGATCATCAACTGATAGGACAGGACTAGGATATGATCACTCTACAAAACAAGAAAATGAGAAAATCATCTATGAAAATGTTCTTAAGGAACCCATAAATAGAAAAGAAAAGAAAACAAGAACAATACCATTTGAAACTATCCCAAATAAACAAAAATATCCACCTTCTATTAATGCAAAAGATAACTAAAAGAATAGAATCATCAGAAGGAATCCCTCCAACAGAAATCGATATATGTTCCTAGGTTATTGCTATTCCTGCAAAAATTTTGGACATAAAGCAATACACTGTAAAGCTTATAAAGAGTTCAATCCAAGGAATGTTCAAAGATATGGAAATAATAAAGATAATGAAAAACAAAGAAACTATAACTCCTTCTCTCCATTACAAGACTACAATGTTGAATGTTACAAATGAAACAACTATGGTCATAAATCTAGTGAATGTAGATTGCCAAAATATGATAAAAGGATAAATATCCCCAATAATAAAAAAGTATGGAAGAAAAAACAAACAGAGTGCAATGTATCCTTATATGCAATAAATCAAGGATGCTAGTGGTATATATATAGTGGGTGTTCCAAACACATGACTGGAGATCAAAGTAAATTTCTCAAGTTAAATAAGAAAGGAAAAGGAAAAGTAACTATTGGAGATAACATGTCAACCAAGATAATGGGAAAAGGCATTGCTAGTTTAGGAAATAATAAAACGAAAGAAGAAGATGTACTTCTGGTAGAAAATATCAAACCTAATATCCTAAGTGTAAGTTAGACATGTGATCAGGGTCACATACTTACTTTTGATTCTTAGAAATGTGAGATAAAAAAAAACGACACTGGAAATCTAGTGGCAGTTGCACCAAGAACATCTAGCAATGTGTACATCCTTAATATAGATGAAGAATAAAAATGTTGTTTAATCCAAGTAAATGAAATTTGGCTATGGAATAGAAGGTTGGGACATTTAAGATTTGAAAATTTGATCAAATCCAATGAGAAAAAGATAGTTAGGGACCTACCAAAAGTGATTAAGCCTTTAGATTCTATTTGTAAACATTGTCAAATAGGAAAGAAAACAAGAGTTAGCTTAAAAAAAATATATCATTCGACAACAAAACCATTAGAGCTTATTCACGCATATCTATGTGGACCAACAAAAACCAAAAGTACTTATGGTGAACAATATTTTATGTTGATTGTTGATGATTACACAAGATTGACTGGGTATTCTTTCTAAAATAAAAATCAGAAGCCTTTGAGAAATTTAAAATATACTAACCCCTTGTAGAAAATGAAACAGATCTCAAAATTAAGTATCTAAGATCAGACAATGGAGGAGAATTCACCTCTAAAGATTTCATTCAATTCTGTGAAAATCATGGTATGAAAAGATAGTTTTCATCTCCCAGGACTCCTCAACAGAATGAAGCCAAGCTTCTAGGAAAATTATGGAGATATGAAATCTACACAAAAATCCACATACTTAATAGAGATTAGTTGAGACCCAACTATTGTTGGGTATGTGTTATATTCTTTGCATGTGTGTGTGTGGGCGCATCAGATTCGACAACTACATCTAACGATCCCAACTTCCTTCATTCTTTGTGTCGTGTGCATCGGGTTCTTTCATGGGGTGGTCCCAGGGGGGGGCCAGGGTTGGACCCCCTGGTTACTAGCATCATTCGGTTTTGGGCAGTGCCCCCAAATTTCTTTTTGGGCAATTTTTTCTATTTTAGCTGATTTTTCTATTTTAACGGTTTTCTAAATTAATCCCGGATTAAGGGATTAGGGTTTTGGTAGATACATAATACCTAAAATATTGTATATATTGTATGGTGAATGTTGAAATTAATACAATGAAGAGTTGAAAGGTGTGGCACCAAGGAAGGCTAGTTTTCTCCCGGTTAAGGGTTTCCAGTGTAAATCTATGTGTACTATGTGTATGATCTATTGATTAATTTATGTTTTTCTTAAGAATCTATATGCATTTCTTTACTTCACAGGTTTAAAACTTACATGTGGTATCAAATCTCATTTTTGGCTTCAGGGGGACGTGTTTGTTGCTGAGGCTTTGGCTCGATCTTGATAGATGAAGTTTATCTTGGGTTTGTGATAAACCTGGGTTTAGTAGGAGGTTTTACAGTGGTGATTTGAGTGTAGAAAAATGAATTCTGAGCTCTTCTAGAATCGAGATAGATAAGTTCAACGGTAAAAAAATTGACCTATGTAAGATCAAGATGGAGGAACTTATTGTAGACAAAGAAAAATGGATCGTTGTGGATCCTGGTTCATAGCCTACTGGTACACAGTCTACTGGCACATAGTGTACTGGTACACAACCTACTAGTACAAAAATTACTAGTACAAAACCTATTGGTATATTGAAGGAATATTGGGAGAAGTTGGATAGAAGAGCAAGGAGTACTATTTGACTCTTCCTGAAAGATTCATTGTTGTTGAATGTCCCGGGAGAATCTATATCCAAGGAACTATGGGCACTTGCAAGATGGTACAAGGAGAAATGGTGTTGATGAGGGGAGTTTGGTGTGGAATTATGTATAAGTTGTTGGGAAGCACTTATACTAATGGGTGTAATAGTTCTTTTTTCCTTGAGCATAGAAATAAATAAGACAAGACCCCTGGAAAGAAAACCATGCTGTGGAATCAAAGACCGGGGCATATTGGAGAAAAGGGCCTTCGAACACTACATGGTAAAGGTATGGTTAAAGGTATGCCTAATTTCACTCTGGATTTTGATTTCTGTAAACATTGCATATATGGTAAACAAAATCGAGTAGCATTCCCATCTAGTGCTACAAGAGCAAAGCAGATCTTAGATTTGATACACAATGATGTGATTGGACTTGTCCCTGTTCCATCACTAGGTAAATCTGTGTATTATGTTTCATTCATAGATGAATTCTCAAGGAACACATGGATTTATTTTCTTAGAAATAAATCTGAGGTCTTTGATAAATTTAAAAGGTTTAAGGCTTTGGTAGAAAATCAGACAGAGAAGAAAATAAAGGTATTGAGGACAGATAGTGGTGGAGAATTCTATAGAAATGAATTCAAAGAATTATGTAAGAAGTGTGGTATAAAAAAGAAGAATACTACTCCATACACACCTCAACAGAATGGAGTTGAAGAAAGGATGAACAAGAAATTGATAGAAAAAGCAAGGAGCATGCTTAGTGGTGGTGAGTTAGGACAAGAATTATGGGCAGAGGCAGTGGGTACATCATGTTACCTGGTCAATCGATCACCTTCATCAACGTTGGATGATAAAACTCTACATGAGGTATGGATTGGTAAGAAACCCTCTCTTGAACATCTTAGAGTGTTTGGTTGTGATGCTTATGTACATGTTCCAAAGGAAAATAGGAGTAAGCTGGATAATAATGATGAAAAGTGTATCTTTATTGGTTATAAAGATGGTGTGAAAGGTTATAAGCTTTGGAACCCATAAACTAAGAAGACTGTTTATAGTCGGGATGTTGTTTTTAGAGAGGTGAAAGATGTTCCCAAATAGGAATTCCTACCAAGATAAGAAGAACCTGAGAAAATAGAGTTTGAGTTGGATGATGCAAAATCTGAATCAACTGAAGAAGATGAACCTCATACCCTAGTATTGAGAAGATCAGTGAGGGAAAGAAGGAAACCAGAAAGGTATAGTCCACCTAATTTTCATTCTAATTTTTCTTTATGTATTACTGATGATGATCCTAGAACTGTTAGGGAAGAAATGAATTCAGAGGATAGTAAACTATGGAAGAAGTTCATGGTTGAAGAAATGGATTCCTTGGATAAAAAAGAGGTATGGGATCTAGTTGAGTTTCCAGCTGGAAGAAAATATGTTGGTAGAAAATGTTTGTTTAAGAAGAAGTTTAATGCAGAAGGAAAAGTGGAGAAATACAAAGATCGGTTAGTAACAAAAGGTTATTCCCAGGTAGAGGGAATTGACTTTGGTGATATTTTTTCTCCTGTCGCCAAGTTAACTTCTATTATATTTATTTTATCTATTGCTATTTATTTTGATCCTGAAGTGGAACAGATGGATGTGAAGACAACATTCCTACATGGGGATATGGAAGAAGAAATATACACGAAGCAACCATAAGGCTTTGTAGTGACGGGAAATAAAGAGTTGGTCTGTAAGATAAATAAGTCACTATATGGTCTGAAGCAATCACCTAGGATGCGGTACCAAAAGTTTGACACATACATCCTTGGATTGGGATTTGTGAGAAGCATGGCTAATCATTGTGTATATTCCAGGCAGCTTGGTAATCACTTCATTTATGTAGTGTTGTATGTTGACGACATGTTGCTGGTAGGAAATAATATGGATGTTATCAAGGAGGTGAAATCATAGATATCCTATAAATTTTACATGACGGATCTCGATGTTTCTAACTTCATTCTGGGAATGGAGATTAAAAGAGATCGTGCAAACAGGAAACTCTGGTTGAATAAGAGAAAATATGTTGAAACAATATTGCATAGGTTTAATATGCATGGAAGTAAAACAGTCAAGGTTCCTATTCCTATAGGTGTAAAGTCATTTGCAGATCAATGTTCCAAGACACAGGAAGAAGAAGAGGACAAGTCCCATGTTTCATATGCCAGTGTAGTTGGCAGTTTGATGTATACAATGGTATGTACTAGACCGGACATTGCACATGCAGTGGGCATTTTGAGCAGGTATATGTCAAAACTAGGGAAGGAGCATTGGAAAATAGTAAAGAGTGTCTTCAGGTATTTGCGTGGCACTACCAGTTATGGATTGTGCTACCAAGGAAGACCTAGATTGGACAGAGTGTTGGAAATACATGGGTTTGTTGATGCAGACTGGATCACAGAATATCTACAAGTGGGTATGTGTTTAACCTATTTGAAGGAGAAATTAGTTGGATGAGCAAAAGACAAGTTGTAGTGGCACTCTCAACTACAGAAGCAGAATACATGACAACCAGTCATGCAAGCAAGGAAGCAGTATGGTTACAGAGATTGTGTTCAGGTATTGGGTTGGTACAACAAGCAGTGATAATATATTGTGACAGTCAGAGTGTAATATTCCTGGAAAAGAATCATTCTTATCATTTGAAGACAAAGCATATTGATATTCAATATCACTTTGTGAGAGACATGGTTGAAGAAAAGAAGGTGTTGCTAGAAAAGGTTGACACTTTGAAGAATGTTGCGGATTCATTGAAAAATTCTATGAGAATAGAGAATTTCTCTTGGTGTAGAGGAACAATGGGCATTGTTGCCCTGTATTGTTGACTATGTAATCTTTTGAAACCCTGTATGCAAAGAAAACAACAAGTGGGAGAATGTTGGGTATATGTTATATTCTTTGCAGGTGTGAGTGTGGGCGCATTAGATTCGACAACTGCATCTGATGATCCCAACTGCCTTCGTCCTTTGTGTCATGTGCGATGAGATATTTCCTAGGGGGGTCCCAGGGGGGCTTGGTACCCCCCCCTAGTTACGCGCAACGTTCGAGGAAGCGCCCCGAATTTGTTTTTTGGGCAGTTTTTGCTATTTTAGCGGATTTTGCTATTTTTAGTGGTTTTCTAAATTAATCCTAGATTGAGGGATTAGGGTTTTAGTAGCTACAAAATACCTAAAATATTGTATATATTGTATTTTGAATGGTGAAATTAATACAATGAAGAGTTGAAAGGTGGGACACCAAGGAAGGCTGGTTTTCTCTTGGTTAAGGGTTTCCAACGTAAATATTTGTGTACTATGTGTATGAGACATTGCGTAATTTATGTTTTTCTTAAGAATCTGTATGCATATCTTTACTTCACAGGTTTGAAACTTACAACCATGAAAAAACCCCTTAGGAACTATGGTTTGAAAGGCTAGCATCTGTAAAACACTTTAGAACTTTGGGAAGTAAATGTTACATAAATAATGATGAAGATAACCTAGGAAAGTTTGATCCAAGATCTGATATTTTTATGATATTCATCTAATAATAAAGCATACAAATGTTATAATCTTAGACTACTAAAGATAGTGGAAAGTGGCGATGTAAATATAGATGATCTAAAACAGAGCATATGCCAAGGCATTTATAAAAAATCTCAACAAGAAGATGATGATGTAAAATTTCAACATGAAGATGATGAAGTAGAATCTCAACAAGAAGATGATAATAATGTAACACAAGAAAATGAACCACATACTAATGAAGAATACAATGAAGAAACTTCCTTTCTAAGAGCTCCGTAAAAAAGATTTCAAAAGAATCATCCTGGAATGCAGATTATTGGAGATAAAAGTGCATGAGTAGAAACAAGAAGGAAACTATCTTTTGAATAAGAACAAGCAATGTTATCCCTAATAGAACCTAATTCAGTTAAGTAAGCTATCAAAAGTAAATATTGGATAAAATCAATGAATGAATAACTAGACCAAATAGAGAAGAATCAGACTTGGGAACTAGTTCCAAGACCTAAGGACAAGAATGTGATAGGAACCAAGTGGATCTTCAAGAACAAACTAAATGAAAATGGGGAGATTATAAAGAAAAAATCCATATTATTTTTCAAAGGATATTCCCAAGTAGAAGGTATTTATTTTGAAGACACTTTTTCTCCAGTAGCAAGACTTGAGGCCATCAGAATGTTCCTGGCATTTGCATGCTTAAGAAATTTCAAAATATATCAGATGGATGTCAAATCAGCATTCCTTAATGGAACACTAGAATAATAAGTATATGTTGAGAAACTAGAAGAATTCATGTTAACAAAAAAGTAGGACTATGTGTGCAAGCTAAAAAAGGCTCTTTATGGTCTTAAACAAGCCGCCAGAGCATGGTTCTCAAGGCTTGATCAATACCTGCAAAAACAAGGATATAAGAGAGGGAATACTGATAGCAACTTATACATCAAAATTGAGGATCAAAACATGATTGTTGTGTTGGTATATGTATATTGCATCATATTTGGAAGTAATCTTACTACACTAAGTAAAAACTTTGCAACCCAAATGCAAGAATAATTTGAAATTTATGTGTTGGGAGAACTGTCCCTTTTCTTAGGTTTACAAGTAAATCAAATAGAAAATGGAATATTCGTTTCCCAAGCCAAATATGTCAAGGAAATGCTAAAGAAATTCCAAATGGAGGAAAGTAAACCTATGAGTACTCTCATGGTCACTGGATGTAAACTAATCCTATAAGATGATTCACCAAAAGTGGACCAAACGATGTACAGATAAATAATTGGAATTTTTCTCTATTCAACAACATCAAGACCTGATATCATACAGGCTATAAGAATCGTCGGGAGATTCTAATTTTCACCTAAAGAAACTCACTTAAAAGAAGTAAAGAGAATATTCAAATATCTTAAAGGCACCTTAGAACTTGGATTATGGTATCCAAAAGATAAAGACTTCAATCTAATTGCATACACTGATGCAGATTGGGCCGATAGTATAGATGATAGGAAAAGCACCAGTGGAGGAGAATTTTTTTCTAGGAAAATGTCTGGTAGCATGGATAAGTAAGAAGAAAAAATCCACATCACTATCTACAATAGAGGAAGAATACATTGTTGCTGCATCCTACTGCACACAAGTTCTTTGGATGAAGCAAACATTAGAATATTTACAAATAAGATATGATAATCCCATTACTATTAATTGTGATAACACTAGTTCCATAAGAATATATAAAAATATAGTAATGAATTATAAAACCAAACACATCCCAATTAAATACCATTTCCTAAGAGATTAGGTTACCCAAAAAACAGTTAAAATAGTGTATGTAGACACCAAAGAACATATTACAGACATTTTCACAAAACCTTTTCCCATGAGTACTTTTGAAAATATTCGACAGAAATTAGGAGTAATTCAAAAACCTTATTAAAAATGATAAAGTTGTATCAGAAGGGGCACATGGTCAGGGGGAGCATTTCTATAGGGGGAGCGAATAAAGATCCCCTCTGCCATTGCTGTGAAAGGGGGAGGAAATTGATAAGAGTATAAATTTCAAAAAGAAAAAGGTTTCCATCAATGCTAAAGGAGAGAATGTTGGACAAAATGGTATGATATTGTCATTGATGTCAAATAGGGAGAAAAATAAATTTAACCCAAATCTCAGAAGGGAGAACACATTGCAAAAGTTCTATTGGGATTGGATTCCCAATAGATCAACTAGAGAACAACCTCAAAACTATGAGGAAACTCTATTATAGTTGGTAGATATGACAATCGATAATCACTGACTAAAGACATAGATCAATGATATTGGTTTAGAGGGAATCCAAGTATAAATCCAAAGTTTTCAGGAAAGTCTAGGATCGTCATATTGAGATGAATCCAGAAGCTGGGAGAAATTAAATCCCAACCATCAGATCAGGATAAACAATACTACCGTAGATTGAAGTCAACTCCAGCGCTGACCACTCTGGAGAAAATAAGCCAAGAATAGATAAGTAAGCTACAAGAGCCATTGATCTAACAAAAGAATAGATCGTGACCGTCGAAGGATGAATTCAACAGAAAGCCATAGTAGCCGTCAGATCTGGGAGTGGCAGAGGAAGACCGTCATATCAAAATTTGATTAAGTCATGACCTTCATATCTCAGTGAAGGTAGATTGATGATGGGGAGCCATTGCGGGATTCAAAGAACGAGTTAATGTCTTCACAAGTTTTGGTTCCACAATCCATAAAGACCGTCGATCGTCACCTGCAAATAGATCAATGGTTGGAATCAATCCCACTATCAACGAGTAGTTTCCATTGTGGAACTTGATGATGGTTTTAAATATCATGTTAGTTGGGACTCCACAATAATCCTTGATCGTATATCTCCATGTTGGTTTAAGTATGACTGTTAGATCCAGGAGGAGGACATGTGACACATCAGGAGATCCACGTCGGCAAGGACATGTGGTGTAATCAAATGATGACAAGTGTCAAGGCCCATTTGGAATTTTAGGTATGTGTATGTCATGAATCTAAGTGACACGTGGAAACCACTCAGCCAATGCCAAGTCGACAGTGACATCAGCAAGTTACGTCACTCCGGGAGTATGTCCTTCAGGGGAAACCAACGACTACCACCAGTAGTTGCCTGAAGCACCAAAGGGCAAAGTCACGACCTAATGCTGGTCATTGATCTAAGATCCTCCAGGATGAATCATGACTGTTAGATCAAATGCAGTGGAAGGATAGCGTAAGGTATACTATACAATTGATAGCAAGTGTCACCACAACTGTATGACTTATTCGGTAGGTAACCACTCCAGAGGGATTGAACTACCTCATAGTTCTTGTAGCTCAAAGTCCTGGAGTGTTGAAGCTCCGAGGTAAGATCTGATCGTTCGTCGAGAAGGAATATTTACGGTTGATATCCTAAAAGCACTAACAAAACAAACGCTTGTAATGGTTAAGCCCATGGTCCTAGCTCCTGGACTTGTGGAGGTTATCAAGTAGAAAGTTCTAATAAGAACTTCGGTGCAATTTGTTCCGAAAGAACTGAATGAATGCAAAGAATGAACTCCAAAAGTGTTGAAGTCCTGAAGTAAATGAGAACAATCCACTCAACTGCAAATCAATTCCTGATCGTCGATTTGTTTGAAAACTCTGGACAAGACAAGATTATCCATATAACTAAAGATCAAATATTGATTGTTCGATCTACTTCGGTGAAATGTACTCTGGAAGGTTGTTGGTTACATAGCCAAAAATGAAGATTATGGTGTAAGGGGGTTAAAATCCCTTTTCCATTGATGTCAAAGTGGGAGAGTAAAAAGAAAAGGGGAGATTTCCAAAGAGAAATAATTGTAAATAAAAATTGTGAGATATATGGTTGCAACAAACTGGAGGAGTATCAGAATTGTAAGGGTTTCCATCAATGAAAAATGGGTATATTGTTGAAATATTGTTGTCACTGATGTCAAATATAGAGGGAAACCTTGCCTCTGTGCATTGTGTTGAACATAGGGAGACTATGAATACCTCTATGTGTTGAATTGATGCACCTTTGTGTATTTACCCTGTGTGAATAAAGATGAATAGGATTTCATATGAACAATAAATCCAAATGAATTCAAGTTATAGAGGATAAGTAGGGAAATCAGGAGCCGAATGAGATGACCCCATTGAAAAGAAATGGAAGAATGCAATATACGAGGTGAAGAGCTTTGTGGAAAAGTAATCACAG
>JASDQU010013977.1:24336-34354 GCA_032191745.1 Picea mariana | reverse complement strand
CACTATTTGTGGTGATTATATTTGTAGATCTATTCAGGTTCTTAACATCATCTATATTAAGGATGTACAAATTGTTAGATGTTCTTGGTGCAACTGCCACTAGCTTTCCAGTGTCATTTTTTCTGATCTCACATTTCTAAGAATCAAAAGTAAGTATGTGACCCTAATCATATGTATGACTTACACTTAGGATATTAGGTTTAATATTTTCTACCATAAGTACATATTCTACTTTGGTTTTATTATGTCCTAAACTGACAGTGCCTTTTCCCAATATTTTGGCTAACATATTATCTCCAAAAGTTACTTTTCCTTTTCCTTTCTTGTTTAACTTGATAAATTTTCTTTGATATCCAGTCATGTGTTTGGAACCTCCATTTTCTATATACCACTAACATCCTTGATTTCTTGCATATAAGGATACATTGCACTCTGTTTGCTTTTTCTTCCATACTTTTTTATTATTGGGAATATTTATCCTTTTATCGTATTTTGGCAATCTACATTCACTACATTTATGACCATAGTTGTTTCATTTGTAACATTCAACATTGTATTCTTGTAAGGGAGAGGGGTTATAGTTTCTTCTTTTTGCATTATCCTTATTATTTCCGTATCTTTGAACATTTTTTGAATTGTACTCTCTATAAGATTTACAATGTATTGATTTATGCCAAAAAATTTGCAAGAATAACAATAACCAAGGAAGGTATATTGATTATGTTGGAGAGATTCCTTCTGATGATTCTATTAAATTCGTTATCTTTTTCATTAGTAGAAGGTGCATATTTCTATTTATTTGGGATAGTTTCAAATGGTATTGTTCTTCTTTTCTTTTCTTTTCTATTTATGGGTTTCTTAAGAACATCGGCATAGATGATTTTGTCATTTTCGTATTCTTTAGAGGGATTATATTCTAGTCATGTCTTATCATTTGATGATTTTTGACTGCTAAGAATGTTATTCAATATTTTTGAGTTTTTTTCAAATTTAGACTTAATATCTTCTTTTTCTGGTTTCCCTTTTAGTTGAACTATTTCATCCTCCAATACCTTACACATTTGTTGTTGTTCACTGAGTTCTTTATTCATTATTTCTTCTTTTCTTTTGATTTCTTGGAGTTGAGCTTTTAACTTAATAATCAATTGTTCCAACTCACTGATGGTTTTGGAAACTTCCTTCTCTCTTGATTTAGTAGCTTCTTCAATCTCTAGAAGCTCTTCCCTTAACAACCTGTTTTGTTTTTTATTTTTTCTTAGTTCTTCAATGAAACAGAGGAATTATTCTTTGGAGTTCACTTCTTCTTCATCTTCTAAATGATTATCATATTGGTTTTTTATTCCTATATATAGAAGCTCTAACTCCTCTTCTTCATTTTCTTCCGATGAACTATTGTCTTCTTGGGTAAAGATTGTTTTCTTTTTCTTGTAGAACTTATTTTTATCATTAGTTTTTCTTTTCTTCTAATATTTGAAGGTTCTTTCATCATCACTTTCCTCCTACTTAGGATGGGGACATTTATTGGTAAAGTGTCCAATTTTTCAACAGTTGAAACATATTAGAGGAATCTTTCCTTTGTATTTCCCAATCCCTTTCTTGAGTTTCTTTATGAAATTGGCAGTTTCTTCAATAGATATATCTGATAAATCATCATTGGTATTTTTCTCCCGCACCATATTTGTTTTATATGATTTAAAGGCTGTTTCTCTTTTTGATGGTTTTTCATTCTATGTTCTCATCTCATCTGTTGTAAAAATTCCATGAAGTTGATCTACTATGAGTTTGTCAAGTTCTAGCCTATCTTCAATTGTAGAAATCTTGGGATCATATCTCATAGGAAATGACCTTAATATAGTTTGTACAATATGTTTATCGGTAATTTATTCTCCTTCTACTCTGATTGAATTAACTACCTCATCTACCCTATGAAAATATTCAACAATTCTCTCTTCTTCTTTCATTTTCAAATTTTCAAACTGAGTTCTATAGGTTTGTAGTTTGGCTTCTTTGACTTTGCTATCTCCTTCATATACAACTTCCAATTTGTCCCATATTTCCTTAGTTGAATTACAATGCATAACCTTCACACATATAGAATTTGTCAATCCTCATAGGATGGCATTAACTACTCTTGAGTTGTCATTGCAACTTTTCTTTCCTGYAGTATTTGYGGGTGGATTGGCTAGTGYAGTGTAACCATCTACATCAKATTTCYAGACATCAAAACCAAGAGCCAACAAKAATCTTTTCATTCTTATTTTCCAGAGAGAATAGCCACCTCCATTGAACAATGGTGCTTTGCTAGAAGACATTACCTCTTGCTAATCCATTTATTTCAGGATCGACCTTCCAGTTATTAGACTGTGCTAAAGGCACTCACTCTAATACCAATTATTGGAAATACTAAGAGGGGGGGGTGAATCAATATTACCCTTCTTTAAAAAAATTAATAATTACTTTGATATTTTATTAATTACCAAAATAGATCAACAATAGACTTGTATTTAAAATCAATTATATAAATATAATTAACATGAATTACAAGGTTTTATAAATAATAGTGAATGACACCGATCCTTTTTAGAGCACCAACTCTGGAAGACACAAATCCCCTTCTTTAGGTAACCAACCCTAGGAAGCACCAACTACCCTGTTTTTATGGCATCAACCCTAGGAAGAACCAACTCCCTTGTCTTTAGGGAACCAACACTAGGAAGCACCAACTCCCTTGTCTTTAGGGAACCAACCCTAGGAAGCACCAACTCCCTTAACTTTAGGGCACCAACCATAGGAAGCACCAAATCCCTTAATTAGTAAAGGATATGAATCCTTCCTTGCTCCTCCCTTCCACCATCACTACGTAAGTCTCATTAGTTCCTCTTCTTGGACTCTTCTTTTGTTTTTATCTTCTCATATGGATTCCAGAGACACTTCTTCTTCACCATTCTTTGTTGATTATATAATCTTCCTACTGATGTGAGCATTGAAGAATTGTGTTCATTTTTTTTGGACCATTTCACCTATTCATTTAAGCTAGACATAATAATGTTTGTTTTTCTTCCATTATTATTCATACATTATCATGAAATATTTTTGATTTAGTGAGAGGGATTTTCATAAATCATTTACAGAAATGAATTGATTTTGTTTTAACTCAATCCTATGACTCTTTATTTCATTCTCAAATTAATTTGATTAGATCTTGTCTTTTTAATGCATTGCAAGTGTTGGATTACTTAAGATAGATCATGACAAAGTTCAAATCCTTATTTGGTTCAATGTTCCTTCTTGACTGAGAACAAAGTCTTATTTTGTGTGTTAAATTTTGCACAAAAACTCTTCGGGACCTCTATTCCATATGACCAAAGGTGGTGGATAATCACTAATCCAAATGAGTGCTTAATCACTTATCAAGATTGACAATTGTGTTTTATTTTCATGTTGAGATGGATGGTTCTGGTTCACTTCGGACCTTCTCCCTTCGGTGCTTCAGGACTCCACCCTTTGCAGTATTTTAATTCTTCCAGAGAAAATTCCACTAAATTGCTTATCAACACTTCCGTGCTTAATAACCTTCACATGTCCAAGAGCTAGGACTGTGGGCTTAGGCACAAAGTATCTCTTACTCTTTGGGTATTTGGCTATTCGTGACTCTAGGACTTCAGGCTACTCGAACTATGAAGTAGTTCAATCCCTCTGAAGGTTTACCTACTGAATAAGTCATAACACAATGATGACCACTTACTATCAGTTAACATATCATGCTTACTCTATCCTTCGAATACACTTGATCTAATGATCATGAGATAACCTGGAGGATCTTAGATCAATGACCAACATTAGTTCGCGACTTCGCCCTTCGGCGCTTTGGATAGTTGCTGGTAAGAGAAGCTGCATATCCCCAAAGGACATACTCCCATATTGACATAGCTTGTTGACATCACTGTTGATGTGGCACTGGTTGAGTGGCTACCACATGCTGCCTAGATTCATGAATTACATATACCTAAAGTGCCAATTGGACCTTGAAACTTGTCACATTTTGATTGTGCCATGTGTCTTTGATAACATGGTCTTGCTAACATGGATCTCCTAACATGTCATATGTATTTATTCTTTGGATCATTACTCTATATCATACATTCTAGTTTTCACCTGAGTTCTTGATCCAACGACCCTCATTAACTTCGGGACTTCAGGGTTCCAGCCTTCGGGTAAACATACATGTTTTAAACCCTTTTTTTCCGAAGTGGTTAGCGTTGAAGTTGACCACAATTGGACCTGCCTATTCTCATCCAACGGTCACCATGCATTGTCTAGATCTAATGGCCCTCATTTACTTTGAAAATTTGGGGCTTTGGGCTTTGGCCTTTAGGTGAACTTACTTGTTCTTGGATTCTTTTCGCTGGAGTGGTCAACATTAGACTTGACCGTCTCCTTCCATTTACTGTGATCTAACGATTCCCATATTTCACTCCAGATCAATGATTGATGACAGTTCGTGACTTCATGGATTCGAACTTCGGGTAAACTTACATGTTCTTGGCTTCTTTTCACCAGAGTGGTCAGTGCCAGAGTTGACCATCTCCTTTCCTTTACTGTGATCTGACGATTCTAATTGTTTCACTCCAAATCAATGGTTGATGTTAGTTCGTTTAATTTGAGACTCCAAGATATTTCTGGCTTACACTGTCCTTCCACTAAACTCGATCGGATGGTCAAGAATTCATCTAAAGTCACTCTTTGATCTAACAACTGGCGTGACTTTGTGATTTCATTCCTCTTCCTTATCTAAAATGTCCCGAAACTTACACTATCCTTCCACTTGGCTTTGATAAATGGTTCTACCTGATCTTATGGTTGCGATTACTTCTGAAATTTGAATGGACAATTAGATTTCCATGATTCTTCACAAGGGTTTATTCTATGTAGGCTCTGGCTTCTACTTGATTTGATGGTCCAAGATTTTCCTGAGAAGTATATCAATTGACATGATTCTTCCTTGATTCTTTTGGAGTTTTACTGTGTGGATTTCAATCCCGATAGTGTTTCTGCAATGCAATCTCCCTTCTGAGCTTCAATTAATGTATTTCTTTCTGAACTTTTGGTTTATACTGGATTCTTATGCACCCTATTGACATCAATGACAATATCGTACTATTGTATCCAACATAAGTATATCTGATGTTTTCTACACGTATCCAAGTAGACTTCGAGAAACTTGTGAATAAAATCCTTAAACACTGAAAAAACTGCTCGTGAAAATACTGTAGGTGCATTCTTTTATCCAAACAACATTACTGTGTATTGAAAAATTCCCCATTCTGTCATAAATGTAGTTTTGTATATATCTCGCTGCGCAATTATTATCTTATGGTATCCCGAGAAACCATCTGTGAATCAATAAGATTCTTGTACGCCTACGTTTTCAAGTACATAATATGTGAATGTCATCAGGAATGGATCTTGTAGGCACACATCATTTAGCTTCCTCAAGTTGACGTAGTTTCTAATTCCCCCAGTTTTCTTATCCTTCACTACCACAAGACTTATCCATTTTGACTCCTTGACTGGTTCGATGACTCTTGCATTTAGCATGCAGTCTATTTCCTCCTTTAATTTTTCTTTATATCTTGGATTCAATCTATAGGGTCTCTGTTTCATTGGTTTAGCACTTGACTTCAGTGGAATCCTCATCTACCCTAGCTCACCCGCTATCCCTTTCATCTCTGAGAATGTAGTAGGGAATAAGTCTTGGTATTCGCACAATGGATATGCTATCTTTTCTATGGTTTCCTCATCCGAGTAGTCTCCTATCTGTGAAAACGTAAGTCATTCTTTTGTCCCAATATTAACTTTTCTTGTCTTGATTGGTTGTGTGTATGTTGTAGATTCCAGCTTTGGGCTGTCAACTGTTCATTCCCCTTCTATTTCCAGTACTTGTATGTTTTGAGGATATTCCTTGTCCTGATCCTCTTGGATCACATTCTAACATTACAATAGTGTGTGAACTATCATTGTGGTGTTATGTGCACCACATACAAGTATTACTGCCATTGAGTTTTCTTCAGTGAATATTTTCTATTTAATCTTCTGTAGTGTTGTACTTATGAGGGGTGACTCGTTCTAAAAGATAAATGTTTCCTGGAACCTTTGAGCTATGTGATCCTATTATGATATGTCTCTGTGCATCTTCGGTTTTAGGTACCATTTCTTTGGAATGGTATCTAGGGTATGTATGAACCTATGTGTCCATTTTTTCCTTGGGATCGATTTCCACGCTTTTTCACACTGTGAAACCTGATCTATTGAGTTTCCTTCCCCAATAAACTTATGCATCATATCTACCTCCTCATTATTGAATCTTATCCAGATTAGTATCCTACACTGTTTCCAATCTTCCGTGTTTTCTTTGTGTTTCGCCCACCATCTTGCTGGGGTGGCTTTCAATACAATGTCCAGTGCTAGTAGCCTATGTTTCTCCAGTAGCTGTGCCTCAAATTTCTATACGAATGTTGTTATATCTATCAACCCATCATACTTAGGTGGGTTGCATAATTCTATTCCAATCCAGTGTACTGATTTGGTCATGCGCGCGCATTGTCATGTTGAGACTTCATACATTCTCTGCTACAAAGTTTCTAGACCTGCTTTTGAATCTAATGTGTGCATGAACTGATGCTTCTCCAATTCAATGTGTTGTCTATGGTGGGGTTAACATAATCATCCATCCACACATTAATGTTTTACAGGTTATCAATTTCATCACTCTTTGTTGGTTCTATGTACCTCCTTCCTTCTTTTGGGTCTAAGGGTGCAATAACGATCAGG
Organism: Picea mariana; assembly: GCA_032191745.1. NCBI lineage: Eukaryota > Viridiplantae > Streptophyta > Pinopsida > Pinales > Pinaceae > Picea > Picea mariana. The sequence goes on along the minus strand of JASDQU010013977.1, from coordinate 27,523 downwards.
TCTCCTACTTCAAATATTATCTCTCTCCTTTTTAAATTGATAATGGATTAGTTATAGAAGGCTCATTCCAATCCCATTAACGCTTGGTATGGCTGATTGTCATCCACAATATTGATAACTTCAAAATCCGCGACGCTGCACACTACATCTATATTCACAGGTATTCATGTTAGTGTTCCAATCAATACTATTTTGTATTGATTGACTATTCTCAACTAGATGGGTGACTATACTAACTTTCGTTTCCCCATCATCTACCATGTCTTCTTAGGTAGCACGTTCATATCGGAACCTAAATCTAACATTACATTGTCTATGTCATATTCTCCAATCTGTGTGATGAACCTAGAGTCTCCATTGGTTCTTTTCTTGTGCAGTGGTTGGTTCACTACTTTATTTTCAGTAGGGACTTCCTTTCCTTGAGCGCAGTGATTGATCATAGAGCACAATGTATGTAATTCCTTTTCATATTTGACCAACTCTAGGAAAATTTTCAAAAATATTCCTAAGGTTCTTACCTTCTCCATTGATCCTTTGGTCATGGCCTGATCATCAGTGGGAAGTCTATCAAGCATATATGGTACAAAAGATGTTGATGCTTCCCACTCTTGTCGCAATAGTTCCTCCTTCATCCTTTTATAGGTTTATTTTTCATCTCATGGGTCGAATGTGGGTATAAGTACTGCTGACTTCTTTACCCATTTCTTAGCTTGTTTCCCTCCATTGGTTGCATATGTCCCTAGTTTGGTTCCTCCATGTGTAAAAACTTCAAGTTTGGGTCCTTCATCCCTTATCTTGGCTGATATATTTTGAATGTTTGGGTTTTGGTTTTGATTCCCTCTGGCCTGTCATTTTTCCAGCAGTTGTGGACAATCCTCTATCATATTTTCTAACGCTTGACAATAAGTGCATGTTGTGAAAATATTTTGGTTATCTCGCACTAGGTGTCCTTGTTGGTTACAATTATAATATTTTATGGCACCTCATCCTCCTCTGCCAAAGTTTGTTCTACCTCGACCCCTACCAAATCCTCCTAGGTTTCCTTGATTAAATCCTCTTGGAGTATTATACGACCTTCCCCCTTTTGTCACAACATTCTCTTCTTGAATTCTGTACATATATGATGTGTGCTCCCTTATCAGATCAAATGCTCGAGACTCCCTGTCCTCATGTCCCACTAATTTGCAAAAACTATAGAATAAGCTTCTTGGGGTACTCTGATATTTCTATAATAGTTGGAACTCATGGGGGTTATGTCCCCATTTATTGTTTATCTTGTAGTATCCTCCTCCTAGTAGTGGGTTTGGTGATCTGGCTGCTAAGTACTGTGCAAAGGATGGACATTCATATTTTTGGTTACCTTCCATCCTGCATTTTTTGCACCAAAACTGTTCTCATTTATATTTCCTCTTTTTTCTTTTTTCCAATTGAATCGTTAGTGTAGTTAATTGGTTTTGTATCTGTGCTATTCAACTATTAACTTTGACCAAAGAGGCTTCTAGTTTCATAGCAATTTCCAGTGCCTTGGACTATGACGTAACCTTTTTCTATATTAAAGGACTGTGAATGTGAGGTAACAATCCTGCATTGAACCACTCTCTATGTTGATGACCGGGTATTTGAAATTTCAACCTCCCCATCACACCTTTGAACCTCTGATCAAACTCCCATATGAACTTAATCTGTATTTGTTTGATCTCCTAGAGTTCAGTAATGTACTTTGACTCGGACTTTGGTTTCTTAAATTCCTTTAATAATTCTTGTGTAATCTCTGCTAAAGTCCTTGTCTAGCCTCGTATTGTGGTACTTTGGAGCTTCATGTATGAAACTGGCACGCATCCTCTAAAGTTTGTTTCCAACTACCCAATATTTTCACCATCATCATGGACATTCTTTGCAGTCTAGATGGTTTCACATATGAACAAGTGTTGTTATGGGTCCTCATATCCAATTCCTTTGAACTATGGTAATTTGAGTGTATTATCTACTCTTGCCATATTGTTGTGTGTAGTACCCCTTCCTGGTGATATTGGTGGATTCTGATTAATTGTATGACTACTATTGCTCTGGTTGATACTACTCTGACTTCCTCTACTAATTACAAGTTCTCTAGAGAGGTCTTCAAATGTTGTCTCAAATTTAGGTGATGCACACGAGGTTTTTGTTTCAACCTAGGACTTGGCTCGAGACATAATTACTAGTTCCTCTATCACTGGACTAAACTGAATATCTTGTTCTTCTCCCACTGTCTGTTGTACTTCTATGATACAAATATTTGTGTGATGTTCTAGGTACTCACTACGCTATCCTCTCTCTTCTTTCATAGTTATCGATTTCTTGTACCTTTTCCCACTGCGCAAAACTCCAAATTCATCTTCTCCTTCTGATATCCCTTCCTCTTTCTCCTGCATTCTCAATGTTCCCTTCCTTTTTCCATTTTTCCTACCTTCAGGTCATCTACTGGCCAAAAAACCTATTCCTTTTGTTAGGTGAAAAATTCTTTAGTTGTTTGACTCCATCGTCATGAATTCCTTGTCACATAGAAACATCTTTATCCCAATAGCTAACTATTTTAAGAATATTCCTTGTAGAACTTTAAAGAAGTCTTTTTATGCAACATTATAACCCTAGGTACAATCTATGGAAAATTTTGTTACATATCCTCCCAATATATTGTCCAACCAAAAGTCTACTGCACAGGATGTCCTATTGTCTACTAAGTCCACTTTTCTCACTAATTCAAGAGTCTAGTTCTTTGGTGCAACTGGTCTATGTCTTTTCCCCAATAACCCACATTTATGTCAACGTCAGTAGATTAATTTCTACATGGTATTTCCAATAAAATATTTCCTTTAGGATGTATATATTTATATTGAAATTATGAAAGTGTCTTCCTACTTCATAACTTTTATACCTAGATACACCTTTTACTTTCATGCTCAACATGAAGTTGACACATAATATTTTTTAAAAATATTTCAATATCCATTTTAAGTTATATATATATATATATATATATATATATGATGACGATGATGATGATTAACATCCACTAAGACCGAACTGGTCTATCAGACCTTAAGAGGGTAAGTGATTACTTATGATTCTTTAGAATTTTGTTTCTATGCTCAAAAAACATTAAGAGAAGCTTTTCAAGATCACCATACTTTTGTTGAGTTAATAGGTA
>JASDQU010013977.1:7433-24308 GCA_032191745.1 Picea mariana | reverse complement strand
TTCATCTTCAACCTTCTCAGTGTCACAAAGGTGACAAACTCTTTCATCCCATGGTGTTTTAGGAACTGACCAATGCCCAGTTTCACTATGGAGCTCGTGAGAATTTGTTCTTATCTTAGCAATTCTTTTTTTTTTCTTTACACTTGGCAAAATAGATAGATAATTTTGATCTTCTAGATTAGGGTTGATTACATCCTTATAATACCTTAATTTTCTTTTTTCCTCTAACTCTTTCTCACACCACATTTTCTCCTTAAATTTTGATTTGACGTTTTTTTTTAATAATTTCTTTATTTTGCAAAATGGTGTCTTCCATGATTCCCCAATAGTTTAGCCAAGACCGAGCATTTTTATGCCATCCTCGCTTGAGTCAATGGTGGTTATGACTCGGTTTTGAAGCAATTTTAGGAATCCTCTCGTCTTCCATGTCATTTAACTTGTTCTTATACATTAAGTATCTAGTCATATCCATGCTCTCAATTGGGGAGAGGTTTTTTTCTAAGAGGAGGATGGGATAGGGCATATTTCCTTTAATTTTGAGAATATAAGTTATAAAATTCTTTTGTATTTGCTATATATTTCTCCAAGATTCACGAGAGATACTACAGCCCCGGACTTCACATCCATAAATAATAACAGGTGTAACAAGAGTCTCAAAGAGGAGTTTATTCTTATCCCAAATCCAAAGATTAGCTCATTTATAATTGTTTTCAAGCCCATAATAACCTTTCCATCCCTCAATAATCCTTTTCTCAATGCTATAATTACAATTGAGCTTGTGGTGAATATCAATTTGAAGATATTTGTATGAAGTCAATTCCTCCAACTTGTTGTTTTCATATACAAAGGTATCATAAGGTAACTTATTGGATTTAATAATCATGACGTTAGTCTTATCAGTATAAACAATCATACCCATATTGGAGCAAAAATCCTTGAGGATTCTTAGTTGGTTTTCAAGATCATGGGGACTCATTGCCATAAGAACGATATCATCGGCATAAATAAGAATATTGATGACTATACCAGTGAGAGTAGGGATGACACAACCTTGTTTTTCCAAGCAATCTTAAAACTTGTCAATGTATATGCCAAAAAGGGTAGGGGACAAGGGACAAACTTGTTTGAATCTGATATTGCAGTTAATCTCTTTTGACCATCCCTTAGTGTTTTTAAACTTAGCAATAACATTCTCATTCATCCTTATTGCAATAGCCCTTAACTCGAGAGGCACTTTTATCTCTTCCAACCTATTCCAAAGGTTTTTCCTAGGACCCATGTCAAAAGATTTTCTAAAGTCAACAAAACAACAAAAAATATTGGTTTTAGTATTGCAGAACTCCTCTGCAATGATCCTAAAGGTAACAAGATGGTCCAAAGTTGAATGATATCTCCTAAACCTAGCCTGGCCTTTAGCTCTTTTACTGTGAATTTCTAGCCGAAGGATAATCTTTTTTTCCAAAATAATTCCATAAAGCTTCGCTAAAATCGGGCTAATCATAATGGTCCTATAATTAGAGGGACTGTTTCTATTCCCATTTTTAAAAATAGGAAAAATGAGGCTTTGCATCTAGGGTTTAGGGAAGCCCTGCTTGACTGCTAAATTGAAGAGCTTGTGTATGTGAGGGATAAGGATTGGCCCTTTGATTTTAAAAATTTCATCTTGGTAGCCTTCAATGTCCTTAGCTTTCCCATTTTCAGGCCACTTAACCCCGAACTCTAAAGGAAAAACTTCTTCCTTTGTAGGGACAATAAGAATGGTGTCCATGGAAATAGGGATCTCGTAAAGAATTTTAAGATAGGAATTCTAGTCCCTTAAGGGAATCCTATTATTTTCTTTAGTATTGCATTTTAGAATTTGGCTCCAAAACTTATTAGGATCTAGATTATATAGTTTTGAAAGTTTCTCTTGCCTTTTATTGATATAATACCTTTTTTTCCTTTTAATTAGGGCTTTGTACGTATTGATATTATCGAGTTTTAAGGACTCATTAGAAGCATCCCTAATGGATTTCCTAGTAATTTTACATTCTTTATCATACCAAGGGTTGGTCGTTCTATTATTATTTTTATAGGACACCTCAAAAGAGAACTTGTTAATAAAAGTGGAAAGGGTAGTTGTAAAATTATGATAGAGTTCTTCAATGTTGTCCTTATAAGTTAAGATATTTAATTTACTATTTAAATCCTTTAATAAAATGTCAACTTTACTTTTGTCAAAGAAAAAATTCCTTTGATTATCATAATTCTCTTCAATGGCGCTCCTATGCATGGAAAAGTTTAGAGTTAGGGTTAAAGGTTTATGATCAGAGTCAAGCTCATGGTCATTTAAAAGGTCAACAATTGCTATTTGATTGGAAATGGGGATATCATATATCACATAATATACAACACTACTACCTATCCCTTGAATACAAGTCATCTGGTTGGAGTTTGGCCACTTCATTACTCCATTGCAAATTATTAGGTCTCGAGAGCTACAAATCTTGACCAACTCAGTACTAAACAAATTCTCAATTAGGCCTTCAAAGCTTCTTTTGTAGCTATTAGATAATACAAGGTCTTCATCTAGCCATAAAGTATTATGGTTGGAGTCATTACTTAAAATAATAGTTTAATTAGTTGTAGTCCTAGAATTAAAGTTTCCTAGCATGAGGATATTACCTCCATTTTTCAAACTATAGATATCTTGTTCTAAATTATTACAGGGACAATTGTTATCTAGATTGTTTTTCTTATAAAAAGTAGAATTAATACGTGCAAAATAACAAATTGCTATATACATCTTCTTAGCACTGGTGTTTGAAATTTCCATCCAAATGTATTGATTGAGATGGTCAATCTTATGAATTTGAATGTGAGGAGAAATGCTCTTTCTAATATAACAAGCTATGCCTCCTATCCCTTTACGATGGGATTTTTTGTTCCATGTTGACCACAAGACAAATCCTTCTATGTTAGGGACCTTAGACTCCTCATGCTCCCAAGTTTCAACTAGACAGATAATATCAATATCACTCAGGATCCAACTTATCATAGGACCTTTGTGCCATGGAAAGCCATGGTAGTTCCAAAAAAGGATCCCGAGTGTCCCAAATTCATATTTGTTATTATCCTTCTGGTCTCTATCCCTAATAATAGCTTTTCGATTTCTAATTATTGCCCATTTTCCTTCTTTCCTGGTTTCTTTTACCTTTTGAACTTCCTTTCGTAATTCAACTTGGTCTTCAGGAATGAGGTCTTCACTTATAAACTTTCCTGACCCTTTTAAGCTCTGATATTTACTAAGCATGCTACATTTATGGTCCTTACAACTTACTTTGATACGGATCAACCTATCTTTGTGATCAATTATTTTTCCTAGCCTCTTTGCTTCTATGAGGTAAGTTGTATCAATTTGTGATTTATTATTTAATTCTTCTTTTACTATTGCTAGCGTATCCTCCTCTTGTTGTTATTTTATACCAAAAATTATGAGGTTCAAGGCTCTTTTGTTACACTCATGGTCCAATTTGATTAGCTTATTCATTTCCTCTTTGATGGGTTTGATATCCAATTTGTTTTTCATATTATTGAGGGTCAAATTGTTGGTTAGTTTTTCTTCTAGCTCTTTAATCCTATCTCTCAAGTTGTGATTTTCTTCAACTCTTCCTTCTTAGGTTGATAGTTTATGTTTTTCCATTTCTTGAATCCTATCCTTCATTGTCTGCAATTCACTCTTGAACCCTAAGAATCTATCCTCTATTTGAGTTTGAATGGTATCTTTAATTTTTTTTTATCAACCATTGCCTCTAGCTCTATTTGGAGTTTTATGCCTCTTTCTTCACTCCTTTTTTCTAATGTTTCTAACTCTATTTGGATTTTGGCATCTCTCTCTTCTCTCATTTTTTCTATTGATTCCATATAATGTAATATGTCATGATATATTGCATTGTAATATGTCTCTAGGGTGATTTTGGGGGGACTCCCTCTGTTAGGATGAGTTTTTGGAATAGGTGGTGGAGTGCTCATATTGAAAATAAGAGGGAAAAAAATGGAACAATTATTATTTTGGATTGACTTTATCTCTCAAATCAACTTTTACTTATGAAACTTAAAATAATAAATAAGTAAAATATATTTAAATTACATTAATAGATTATAAATATATTTTAAATTAAAATTGAATCAAAGTAAAAAGTGACTCACCTCATTTCAAATGTCCAATTGCTCAACCGATTGAAGAAGCCATAAATAATTTCCGAAAACCACAGAGAAGTTTCAGAGAAACCGAGAGAAACTACATACATTATTCTTATTTTGTTGATATATTCTTTTTACATCCTAGTATGAGGGAGATGTGTAACTCTTTCATTGCTTAATGTGGATTTGACACGTGACATTAAAAAAATATTAATAACAAAATTATATTTCAATGTTCGTTGAGTATGAAAGAGATGTGTAATTCATTGGTGTTGAACATGAAATTAATGCATGGTGTGTGTGTGTGTGTGTGTGTGTGTGTGTGTGTGTGTGTATGTATTATCGTGGATATTCCACTAGAATAATTTGTCACAACAAATTTGATAAATAATACTGAAATCTATACTATTGAGGTTAAATTATTTTAGATTTCAGAATATTAGTTACCGTTTTTTTTCTTATAAATGAAATAGATAAAATGCGGAAATTAAAGAATAATAAAGTACAATCACACTCCATCCACAAGATAACACAAATATTTTCTCTAGGAAACCCTTACAAGAGAAAACCCAACTAGAAGGTGAGGCTACTTTGCTCTCTTTCCTATGGTATGAAAATAATACAAGTACAAAGGAGAAGACATTCTCTATGGAGTTAATTGAGACTTGTGGCATGTTACGCTGCTACAGAACATTAACCTCCTATGTTATGCTCTCTAATTTCCCACTCCAAGTTGTTTTTCTTTGCCATGGAACAAAATACAATAACATAGAATGGAACCCCTTCTCCTCCTAGTGGCTCAGTATTTAACATAGATCGATAGCCATCTAGGGGTAGGTTTTTTATTTTTTCAACCCTCAATTGTGATAGGGTTTTGAACCTTCTAGAATCTTCTTGAAATTCCTCACGTGGCTATGCCCATATGCACAAATAATGAGGGATGATGTGGCATCCTCTCATACCATGGTGGTCCACACGATAGGTCAACTTGTGGGAGGAATAAATTTTGCATATGAACTCTGATTGATGCATAGTTTGCACTATTGGAAAGGTATCTGAGTGTAAAACACCATAAAAGGGGTTTGCAAAGGTTTCAAACACCAAAATACAAAAAAAAAAAATCATTTAATTCCACAAAATGGTTATGGAAGGTTCCAAACCCCAAATTTCCAAACTGGGACCTGCCACTAAAATGACCCTGCAACTTGATTCCTCCAATTTTTTCCATTCTAAAATAACTAAGATATATGAAAAATAATATATTGATCCAATTCGGATTATATATATATATTATTTTTCAAGGAAAAAAGTACTATGATGATTCATATTTAGGAGCGGAACGAACTGATTACAAATTGAATACCATACACATAGAGATAGGAATAATAAAACAAACATTCTGTGAACAATATCTTCTATTAAATAATGAAATAGGCTGAAACTGTAAAACTGCATAATTGAAACTTGCTCGAATGGTGGTAGCTATCTCTGAGAAGAGATGTGGCTGCTATGCGCATACGTCTGAGGAAAATGGTTTACAATGAGGCTCCATAGGCCCTTTTCATATTACTCATGAATTCCAAAACCCTAGACATAAAAAAACCTAACCCTAGAAGGTGAAATTCCAAAAGCCATGTGGGCCCTATGGGTAAGTTGGTGTAATTTGGTACCTCAACTTTCTAGGGTCATAACTTTTGCATACGACCTCTGTTTTAGGCACGTAATAGCCCATTGGAAAGGTCTTTCAGATAACTACAAATTCCCTCGTTAGATTCTAACTCGGTCTATAGTCTGACTGTGGTGAGTCAAAAAAACAATGTTTAGGGCCTCAAAACAACCCTGAAAGTACAACAAGATGTGCTGATATGAAAACATACAAAATAGGCCAGTTGGATTAGGTGAGAGGCCACCCGTATCCACCTGGAGAATGTGTGAGGCTTCAGACAGCCCCAAAAGTGTAGAACTCACAATTATAAAGCAGTATAAAAAGACGTGTTGAAAAAAAATGGATGCGAGGAGCCAATTGGAATAGGTGGGTGGCCACCAATATCCATCTGGATCATATGACTTCATATATAAAAAGAAAAATTACAATTTCACATGCTAAAAAGAATTCAAAGTAAGCCCCTACGGCCTATGGCATGTTTGGAATTCTAATAGTCACTTACGAAAAAAAACTGTAAGAATGTCTTCCTAATAGTGTTTTCCGTAGCTTATATAACAAATTTCTAAAATAAAATATCATGAGGTTACAACCATGGATCATGCATGAATTTAGATATATGCCCATCTTTGATTTATGTGATTTTCTTGACATCACTGTCCAACCTTAGTCTTTCTTTGGATAAGCCATCTACCAACCTATTCCTATCCCTCTAGATATGTGAAAATAAAATAGGTGGGAAAATTGCTTTTAGAAATTGTACATCATAAAACAAAGATTGTAGTGTAAAAATCCTCGAGACTAATTCCTTCATCATCCACAATATCACAAGGAGTGAGTCACCAAAGATTTGAATGTGTGTTATTTAGTTTTCTTGGGCTAACATCACAAGAAGTTTAAGTGTCATCAACTCAGAATAATTATTTAAATGTTGTGATTTCTAGATGTATGTATAATTCCTCCATATCCACCCCGAGGAGAGTTCCCTTGTGTAGAACCATCAAGATATACCAATACCCATGGTATATCGTTGTTTATTTCCTCTTTTGTAGACATGTGGGATTTTTGTTTCCCTTGACCCTGTGGGAAAGCATATAATATCTTTAGTGATTGAACAACGCATTTCACCAACAATTTTTCTTGGTAATACCAAAAATTATACGAGTAATGAATGCTAACTTTGGGGGAAGTCCCCAAAATAACTCAAACACTGATTACTAGTACCGTGAAAGACTCTTCCTAACAGAACTTACATATTCCGTTAATTAGCTTTAATGATAGCATATCAGTCCAGAAGCTATGACGTCACAATGATTAATTGATGCAGAGTTTGTCAACCTGGAAACTTCAGAATTGGAATAAAAACATGCCTGCCTATATTTATGATTATTATGTTTTCTGTTGAAATGAAAACTGAAGTTTGAATTTTGATGTATGATATGATGTATGAATGCCTGCCGTTCCTGATGCTGATATAACGTTTCTGCATGAATGTACTCTAATTTTCTGGCAACGTAATAAAAGGATATAGACAAGAATTCCTCTGCATGGAGAAAGTGACATTTCTAACTTACTAGAGAATAGATCACATGCGTGATGATTTAGATGAAGTTAAGTATGGAATGGAGGGTACTGTGAAAACAATAAAATAAATACATTGTTTAAATACATTAAACAATGGTGAAAAAATTGTACAAGTATAATGGTTATGGTTAGTCGGGTGAGCTATTTTTAAGAAAATATATCACTAAGAAATATGTGTATGTTACATTTATGTGTTAAAAATCTCATAAAAAAAAAAGGTTGGAACTACATTTTATAATAATGTCAAAGAGACAAAAATCCCAAAAGGCAAGAAACCTAATTTTAATATGCATTTAGGACCAAGTGTGACATTATTTTTATGAAGTAGTTGTATGAAAAAAAAGAGGACAATAGCTCTTCTTTCAATACTTGGTTTTTGGTCTTCTTTAACCCTTTTGAAAAAGAATTTGCAGAGTAATCTCAATGGTGTTCTTTAAGTGTGAAAATCTTGAAAAAGCATGAGAAGGATTTAAAAAATGCATCAAAAGTTAAGAATAAAAACTAGCATTTTTAAGATGGTTCAAGATGGCCATTCAAATTAGTGCTTCCTCATTAAGAAATAATGATCTCCCTAGCATGAAGTGTCTATACGAGATGGGGAACTTCTACTATGTTTGATACTTGTGAACCACTTTTTCTACTTTGACAACCTGAAAGAGTTGTATATTATATTGGAAGGTGCACATCAACTTGGTGTGCATGAATCAAAACACTATAACTTGGTCAATTTATTTAGGGTTGAGCTCTATAGTTGTTGAAATGATGAATATCATGTTGAAATGTCACCATTCTTTATTAGTATATAAATCTAGTATTTAATATTTTCATTCTTTAAACGTGTGTGTCTTCATAATCTAGCATTTAATATTTTCATTCTCTAAAAGTAAATGTCTTCATAGCCATTGGGATGGGTATTTTGATAGTCATATGTACCCTTCTAGGTGAATTGAATATCTCTCAATATTCTCCTACCAATTGTATATCTCTCATAACATTAGACACCCTATTCTCTAATGTAGTTAGCTTACAAATATTTATGTGTGTGGTATTGAAGTTTTTAACTTCACTTGAAAATGCTTAATTCTATAGGAAAATTGTTAATTGTACTTCACATTGTAAAAATTAAAAATTATTGTCATTGAAAAATAGTTCACGTGTGTTAATATGAGGGTTGATACTTAGAAGAATCATTTTATTCAAATTTACACCTTTATGTTCCTTTGGACATGTATTTTTCAACAATAAGAACTATATGGACCCAACAACAATAATTTGAGAGTGAAGACTACTTTCTTTTAATACTTGATGGTGTGCAATCTTCTTTGGAGTGAAAACAAAAAGTTACTGAAATGTTGGTTAACATAGATTTGATAGAATATATGATGTATTTAGTTACATTAAGAAGAATTTGAAGGTTAAAACTACTTTTTTTAACATTTGATGATGTGACATCTTCTTTGGAGTGAAAAAAATGTTATTGGAATGATGACTAACATACATTTCCTATAACTATATGATGACTAATCATTTTATTCAAATCTACACCTTTATGTACAAAGTATGTCCCTTTGTACATGTATTTTGCAATAATAAGAACTATATGAAACCAACAACAAGAATTTGAGAGTTAAGACTACTTTCTTTTAACACTTGATGATGTGCTATCTTCTTTGGAGTGAAACAAAAAGTTACGACTAACATACATTTGGTAAAATATATGATGTATTTAGTTACATTAACAAGATTTTGAGAGTCAAGAATACTTTTTTTTTAACATTTGATGGTGTGAAAACAAAAAGTTATTGGAATGATGACTAACATACCTATGATTTTTTTAGATGATATGATGTTTAGTTACATTGAATTAACTTTATTAATAGTTGATTAAGTAGAAATAAATAAAATAATTTATTTATTTTGTTTCGTTGGTTTATGTTTCTTTTCTTCTAATATATACATTTATTACCATGTTAATGTACATTGTAATCAATTAATTATATACATTTATTATCATTTTTTTTTATTTTTTATTTTTCCTCCAGGTGTGCCCACGATGCCTCTTACGCGGCACACAAGGTAAGTCGGAAGGAATTGAACTCGAAACCTCATGGAACTTCATTTTCACGGCACTTGCCAATTGAACTGCCCCCCGGGAGCTACATTTATTATCATGTTAATGTACATGACAACCAATTAATTATATAAATCTTAATAAACAATATATACTCAATAATAAAACAATTAACATTATATAAGTTAGGATATTAGATTATATATGTTTTAATGTATACAACATTAATTTCTCATTTTGTTAATTTATAACTATATACCCTTAATTACAATACTAAATAAGTATAGATAAATATATTTTGTATTAGATATTTCACATTTGTTATTTATACACTTATTTTTAGAAGTATATATTTTTAGTAAATATTGATATATCAATTGTTGTATATATGCAATTTTTTTTAATATGTTTTATATAAACACTTTTATATAAAAACATTTATGAAAAATAATAAAAAATGATATAATTTTTATACTTTTACTTGATAAAAAACTATATGTTAAAATTTAAATATTAACAATAAACAAAAATTATTTTTATTATTATTAAAAATAATAAAAATATAATCCTCTATTATTCAAAGATTAACTTTCTAAAGTGTTTAGATGTTATAATTATACACATCCATTAAATAATTATAAAAAATTTCATTCAATATACATTAAACATGATAATGAGGGTTGTTTATATGAAAACAAACAAAATTTTTAAATATTAAATATTTTTTAAAAATGATATATTTAAAATTGTATATCAAAATTTGATTAGAAAATATCAATATTATAAATATTTATTAAAAGATTATAAATATCCATTTTAATATAATTTATAATTTAATTTAAAAAATTAAATATTTATAATGCTAATTAATTATAATAATGCTTTTAATGTGATTATTTTCACATTGGACCTTTCTCAAATATATTCTCTTACACATACCCATTTCATGATAAATTATTGTGTTATATATCTATTTAAACCATAATTTTTTATTAAATAAATTAGATAATTATTTAAAAAATATTAACACTTCTTTTATATATAGATAATTTTGTTAGTTATTTTTTTTCAACATCAATTATAAATCAATTGATCTAAAAATCAAATAAATTTGAACATTTTATTTTACTTTGATAAAACTTATCGCATAATCAAATAAAATTGGACATTTTACTTATTTTAATAAAATAACATATATATAAGATAAGTCCTAATAGTGGCAGGCACTATATGAGTGCTCTGTTAGGGTTTTTTTTTCTCTTCCTAGGTTTTCTTATGCATTCCTAAAGCATGGCCTCCAGATCGGGAGGGAAGATCCCCCACTGCCTTTGTCGCCACCTGATATTGCAACTTTTCAATCCCAGATTGCTTCTTACAACAAGTCTATAAAACTTCCTTTGTTTTGTAAAGAAATCAATGACATCCCAAAGGTCCCAATGTGCCCATCGACCTCGTGCAATTTCACAATGAGACTTGTTGAAAATGGGTTAATTAGACAATTTATTGGGTTGTGGTCATCCCTTCGAGCTATGGCTCAATGGGATGATAAGAATTAGAAGACTCAGATTCAAGGGAAAATGTCTTCAACAATTTGGGGTAAGGGTTTTTTTGTGTTTTTGTTTGAAAATAAGGCAGATCAAGATCTTATTTTCAGAAGTGGACCTTATTTTATGGGTACCATGGGTATGTATTTGAATAAATGGACACCAGAATTTAGTCCCGAGAATGATATTCCCTCTGTAGTCCTGGTCTGGGTTCATCTTCCTTTTTCTCCCTTTTTACTGTTGAAGTGACAAAACCTTGAGAAGCATAGGAAATACATTGGAAAGATTCATTGATTGCATTGAACCACGATAAGGTCTCTAGACATGTGCTTGGATATGTGTGGAGGTTGATCTAGAAAAGGGTTTGTTGGAGGATATTCAACTAACCCTAGAAAATTGGTCTTATATCTAAAAGGTAGAGTATGAACAACTTTCATTTAAATGCAAATATTGCCACGAATATTGGCACTTTGCCAAGAATTTCCCCAAATCTAAGCCTAATCTTCCAATTGAAGGTGAAGAAGAACAATGGAAATAGCCAAAAAAACGAAGGCACTTGGGAAGGAGGTTATTCAGCAAAAGGAGAACCATTAGGGGAGAAAGCCCTCACCTCCTTCTCCACAAAAATCTCCTCATATTTCTCCGAGGTCTATCATTGGGGAAGCCCATGAGGTTGAAGTAATCGAAATAGGTACGCAACATTAGAGGTTGAAGAGGAAGAAACAATGGGTCACATGAAATTAGGGTAGAAAAAGGAAGATATTAACAAGCACAGTACGAAGGAACCTAAACAACAATCGAAAAAGAAAGTTGTTCCCTTTACTAATTAAGAAGGGAGAGCCCACTCCTGGTAAAATCATTTCTAGGTCGATATCTAATATTCCAGTCATCCTTGAGGAAGGAAGTTAGGAGGACTTTGGTGATGAATCTGAGATGGAAGTAACACAAATCACAACACCCAGAAATGTAGGTCGAAGATACAATCAAAACATAAGAGAAACCGAAGTTGATTGAGATAAGGAACTTGGAATACAAAACACTCTAGAAGGAACATTTAGGAAAGAGGTAAAGAGCGGGCATCCCTAAGGAAATGTCCATTCTACCAAGGGAGAAACTTTGACTAGTTCTCATACCTCTAAAGGGGGGGCATCTAAATACTTAGGTAAATAATGAAATTAATCTCTTGGAAGTGCACAGGTTTGGGAGTAAAATAAAAGAAAGAAACACTAGGAAAAATTATAAGAGTGGAGAAACCTCAAATTCTTTGATCTAGGAGATGAAAATGAGGGACTTTGAATCCCTTTAGGAAATTAATCAATTTTGGAGAAAAAGTAAAGGAACAACAATCAACACAAGGGGGGCCTCAGGGGGTTTGTGCACCCTCTAGAACCCTAATTTATTTCAATTGGATAGTAGTTTTGAATCAACACATTGGATCATGGTCAGACTGGTCCATATACCTATAGGTATGATGATTCATTTGCTTAATGTTTTTATTTACAACAACTATAAGGACAATGTTGGGATACATTGTTAGAAATTAAGGAGCTAGGATTTGGAAAAAAATGTATAATAGTGGGGGATTTCAATACCAACCTGCATTAAAAGGAGAAAAAAGGAGGCTCCATTGTTCAGGATTCATTCAGGGATAAGATGGAGGATATAATATCCCTTCTAGACTCGATTGATCATTACAACCTAGTAAGGGTAAATACACTGGGAATAATAGAAGAGTCGGTTCAGGTCATATTGCTACGGCTAGACTTGATCGATTTTTTGTTTATAGCTCCTTTTTGGCTCATCCTAGGATGATTTCCTCTCTTATCCTCTCATGTGCGTGTTTTGATCATTGACCCATCTCTTTGTGTATCTCAAAAGAGGAAAATTTTGGGCCTATACCCTTTCAGTTTAATCTTTTATGGATGGAGGATTTAGGATTTTTCCCTTTGGTCTCCAATACATGGAGCCAATGGATCGCAGGTTCCCTTATTCATATTTTGGAACAATAGCTCAAAAGAACTAAGGTTTCTCTAAAACTCTAGGAAAAAGAGTCAATTCATTCTCCAATTGTTGAAGTAGCAAACCATTAGAGACAACTTGTTGATATATAGAAAAGGATGGAGAATAATGAAGTTTTCTCATATATGATGCAAAAGGAACAACTAACATATCGAAAATACATAAATTTGTTGAAGAAAGAATAGGAAATGTGGAGGTTAAAATCCGAAAGTTTGTGGCTTCAAGTCAGGGACAAAAACACCAACTTTTTCCACGAGCAGGCTAGAGAAAGACAATGATGCAATAGGGTTTAGTAAATAATTACTCAAAGGGGAGAGGCCTTAAATAGAATAGATGATATTAAGTAGGCTGCAAAAAATCATTTTTAAACTCTATACACAAAGACTGGAAACATGGCTATTGAGACGTGTGATCAGTTAATTTCTCATATTCCCTCGATGGTTTCAGAAGAGGAAAATTTGGCTTTGAATAAGCTAGTTAAAAAGGAGGAAATCTTGGAAGCCTTAAATTAGTTTAAATTGGACAAAGCCCCAGGGCCTGATGGATTTATTTCCCATTTATTCAAGAGATGTTGGTCCATCATCAAATTTGATTTGATTAGAATGATTCAGTATGTGCATAAATATGATAAGATGGGTGGAGCCACTAACTCAGCCTTTATGGACCTTATTCCAAAAGACAAGATTGCTTCTTCCTTTCATATATTTTTCCCTATCTCTTTGTGTAATGTATCTTACAATATCATGGAAAAAATTATTTCCAACATGATTAAACCTCTTTTAAGTCAGCTCATTCTCTCAAATATATGGTTTGATGTAAGGGTTTATGGTATTTGGTTTATGGATAGAGTGATGAATTTTTTATGGTTATATTGGTGTATGTCTTTGGTATATGGTTGATGTACATGTTAGGTACATGGTTGAGACAAGTAGTTGATGAGTTGGCATATACATGAGGTGTATATTTGATGATGTTGGTACATATTGATGAGTCATAGTTGATGTGAATTTGATGCATGATACATTTTGGTTCAAGTTTTTGGTACAGGTTGTTTGGTTGAGGTTGATTGGTACAGGTTGTTACAGGTTATTGGTACAAGTTGACAGTGACAGGTTGACAGTGGCAGTGGCTGATTCAATGAAAGTGACAGGTTGTCTACATTTGACATATATATTTGAGGGTGGTTGGATGGGGCAAGGACAGGTGGTTGTAGCCACCTTCCGATTGTAGCCAAAGAACATATGGGGTTGTATCCTCCTTCTAGTTGTAGCTAGAGAATTGGGGAGTTGGAGCTTCCCTCAGGTTGTAGCCTGATAAACTAGGGGGTTGGAGCCTCCTTCTAGTTGCAGATGGAAAACAAACTAAGTTGGTGCTTCCAATGAATGTAAATATTAAAGACATATAAGAAAAAACATTATGTGGTTTTCTCCCGCTTTGGATTTCCACGCAAAACACTGGTGTACTATGTATGTGTATGATTTTTCATTTGTTCATTGTTTATTTACTCTGCAACCATTGGATGATAATGCGACATTGATATAACACTTGCATTTTGTGGTTGAAAAGGATTGGATTTCTCTATTACTGATTCAACCCCCGCCCCCCCTCTCAGTAATCCAAAAATTGGTATCAGAGAAGGTTCCTTCAGAAATAATTTTAACCACTGAAAGGTAGATCATGGAGAGAAGCAACATGTATAAAAATGGAATACCACAGTTTGATGGACAAAAGTATGCATTTTGGAGAATAATGATGAAAACATATATACATGCACAGGGATTTGAAATTTGGCAATCTGTTGTAGATGGATACAAAGAATGAGGAGTTCTGCCGACAAATGAAAGAGCAATAAAACTCAGGAAAAATAATTCCAAAGCCACAAATGCACTTCTGAATTGTCTTTGTGAATTAGTATAAACCAAATTTATACATTGTAAATCCGCTAAAGATGTTTGGGACAAGCTTCAAAATATTTATGAAGGAGATTCAAAAGTCAAAGTAGCAAAGATTCAAACTTATAGAGGTCATTTCGAACAACTAAAGATGAAGGAAGACGAGATTATTGCAGCTTACTTCTTACGAGTCGATGAAATAGTAAATGCAATCATAGGATTGGGAGAAGAAATTAAAGAATCTGTAATTTTTCAAAAGGTACTAGGATCTCTTCCTATGAGATTTGATCCTAAGATATCTGCACTGGAAGAAAGAGAATATATAGACTCAATAAGCATGGACAGACTACATGGAATCTTCATAGCATATGAAATGAGAACTAAACAGGAAAATCCAGATATAAAAGAAGCAGCTTTCAAAGCATCCAAAAAGTCAAAGAAAAGAGAAAAAGAAAATAGCAGTAACAATGACATCTCAGAAGATGATGAAGAAATGGCCAACTTTGTCAAAATATTGAACAAAGGAACCAACGACAGATATAAAGGTAAGTTTCCATTTATTTGTTTTAATTGTGATGGTATTGGTCATTTTTCTAACAAATTTCCTCATAAGAAAAATAAGAGGAATGATGAAGATTACTCAAATAGCAAACAAACATATAAAGTAAAAAGAACCACAAAGCAAGCTTTCTAGAAAAGCTTATGCACCAAAGAAGACATCTCCTCATCAGATCAAGATGAAGTCAGTGACCATGAAACATAAAGAGTTCTATTCGTAGCAGTAGAAGATTCTGATAAGGAAGACACTGAAGAAGAATATGAAGAGGCAGAAGTTGACTACCGAGAAGAATTATTGTGTGCCATATAAGTTATAATAAGAAAAATGAAGAAAAACAAGAAGCTACAAGCACAACTAGACAAGAAATAAGACACTAAGGAACTAGAACAAATGATCACAAATTTGAAGGTTCAAATAGAAGAAGATAAAAGAATTGAAGAAGTACTCAAAGAACACCTAGAATAAAGAGACAAGATCATTGGAAATTTGGAAGAAGAGATTGTCACATTAATAAAGGATCTTCAAGAGAAAAATGTGCATAAAAACTCAAAAGTTTTGGATAACATTATCAGCGGTCAAAAGCCTCATCATGACAAGTCCGTACTTGGATACAATTAGACAGAAAAGGGATCAAGATCCAAAACAATAGAACAATAAACATATCCAAAAAACTACGCAGAAACAATCAAAGGGGATATGAAGATCTTCAAAGAAGATTACATGGACACTTCTCTACCGAGAAGATTCATATTTCATAATCAATGACTGATAGATAGGCCTAAGGAAGATGAAGGATTCAGAAGAGAAACTCCTTTCATAAGATCTTCAACTCCCATGTATCAAACTATATTTTTTTGGTTTATGTTATGGATGTAATAATTTTGGACATAAAGCCATGAATTGCAGAGCTAACAACAGGAACATAAACAACTTTGAAATTCATACCCAAAAGGGTTATCTAAGAAGGCCCAGTGAAATACAAAGAAGAAGTTACAACAGGTTTGAATTATTGAGCACTGAAGTGGAATGATACAAATGTAACAACTTTGGACACATGGCCAAATATTGCAGAATGACAGTACTTCCTCCTAGAGAACCACAAAAGAACAACAATAGTCACAGAAAAGAACCTCAGAAGAGAACATGGATAAGAAAGAAGAATCAATATAGCAATGAAGAATTCACACTCGCTCTACAAGATAAGAAGGATAAATGTGGTTGGTATGTTGAGAGTGGATGTTCAAAACACATGACAGGTGATAAAGACATTTTTATTACATTAAGAAAGGAAAGAGATGGATCAGTCTCCTTTGGAAATGATGATTCAACTAAAATCATTGGAAAAGGCAAAGGCAGAAATG
>JASDQU010013976.1:90387-126448 GCA_032191745.1 Picea mariana | reverse complement strand
GTGCTCAGACACTACTACTCGTGCAAAGAATATAACACATACCCAACAATTTTAAATCCCCTCTTCTAAGCCAAAGTGGCTCTTTAGATTCCTTTTGGGAATCACTGTGAAAACCTGATCCACAAGTCCTTCTGAATTTCCTCTTGGCCTCTGAACCTAGCCATGGTAGTCCCCAACTCTATATCGGGGTTTTGGGGTTTCAGACTTTCCACTGCCACCAACCACTATCCTCGTGATATAACGATCCCCGATGAGCTTCTTTGTGCGTTTTCCCCTGCTAGCTATAACTCCTGGTCAACGTGACCATCACTCCATGTGACCGCAGTCCAACTCCCCATCGGAGTTTCAGGATTCGCGGTTTCAAAATGCACGAACTCCTTGTGCACGGGATCTCCGATTTCTCGATCCCCGACTTTCTGGGATCTCCTGACACGTGTCACGCACAATGGACGGTCCTGATCCAATCGGGAAATCGCGTTTCGCGATTCTACTATACACGAAACCTCTGCTCCCGGGATCTTCGATATCCCGATTCCCGATATGTCGATGAATCCCTCTTGTGGAACTTTCACCGATGGCGCTAGATGATATCGCTAACAATAATTATCGCTAACACATTTACTGTCGGTTTCTTTTCTGAAACTCCTTTTGGTGTTGTCAGGACCGCCATCATCGAGACAAGAAGTTTCGTCTATTGATTTCAATTTGGGCGTAGGAGTAGGAAGAGTCTCTACATTTCCATCATCCATTGTCGTATCATCACCCATCAGATCATCTTCTTTCGGCTTAGAATTCATGACATCAACCTCTGCACCAGCCATGAATGCAATTGGGTAGGTTCTCTGACCAAGAAGGGTTGTATTGGAATTCTTTGGTTTGAAATATATCTCTCAGTGTACCAAGGGACAATCTCCCTTTCTGCTCCTCGGCAGAGGGAGATGAGTAGTAAGAATATGCCCTGGAATAGTGGAACCTCTAGCCATTATGCCCCAATGTGTTTACTGTATCTAGAAATAACTGCCACCACAACTTAACAAGAATTTCCGTTTGCTCAAGACGGTGTTTGAAATGAAAATCGGGGTGGGATAATATAACCCTCCACAAATTATGGTTTAATGCGTATCAATGGAATATCTCCTCGAGCCTTTCGTTGATCAATGAAAATCTCTAGGGTTCGTGTGGAATGAGCTGCCACCATCACATCTCACTAATTGCATAATTAGAAAAAAATGTGAAGGTGGTGGTGACAGCGAAGAGATATTAAGAATTAGAAATTTCTTAAAAGCGCCAACCTGCCGGCGCACAAAAAAACA
Organism: Picea mariana; assembly: GCA_032191745.1. NCBI lineage: Eukaryota > Viridiplantae > Streptophyta > Pinopsida > Pinales > Pinaceae > Picea > Picea mariana. The sequence goes on along the minus strand of JASDQU010013976.1, from coordinate 125,135 downwards.
GATTGCATCATGTTTGAAACGAATACTTGGAAAGGAGAACATACTTGTGCACAAATATTAGTTTAATTCATAGTAATGACAAATATTCTCTGGACTTCTGGACATTAATGACAATCTTAACGGTTCTTGCAGGATGAACTACTAGCATTAAAGCTTAATTATTGCATATCTGGAAACAAGTAAGAAGGCAACAGTGATGGTGAATTGTGGCGAGGCACTGTCCAACCCGCGAAACCGATTCCAAGAAATACCTAAGTATGGAAAGTGGTGGGGCGGGTTACAAAAGAAGAAGGACAGAAGATATAGCTAGGAGACGTGAAGGGTTGATGGTCATATTGCATCTCAGTGACAGATATCGGCCGTCAATGTGTATGTCATGGAATTTCGGCTGCTTCTTGTGCGTAGGGGAATAATGGAAGTGCAATGGCGAGAGGGAAATTTGTATCTTATTGAACCTGGGGTTTTGTATATAAAAGAATGAGACATTTGGAAAAAGGAGCAAGTAAACAGAAAGCGAAAGCATACGAGATGAACAGGGGTTTGTTTGCAAATTTGTAAATCACGGAATTCCAAGTGCTAGTTGCAAGGGGTGGAACATTGGAAACACAACGTTAAAATCACGTATGCAAGAACCCACATTTCAAAAAGGAAAAGCAGAGAGAAAAGATAAACTAGAAATTTTCAAAAAAATGAGTAATACACACTAAATATGTACTATAAAGTATGAACATGAGATGCTATAGAGCATGTACGGATTCCGCATTCCATACTTAGCCACTTTTTGGATCGTGGGTTCTTGGAATGGTGGGCTCTAAATTGGGCATCCATTGTTCCGTGGCCTACAAATGGCATTCAGAATTCCACGATATACAAATTGTCCAACGGACCTGCGAGGTGGGTCGCTCTAAATTGCACTCCTTTTGTTTCGTTTCATAGAAATAGTAGTCAGATTTCTGCAATATACAAATTGATAGACGGACTCCAGGGTTGGAATCCTCGAGCATGCGATTGTCTACGGATGCTAATCCCTATTAACTATTGGACATTATCTAGAGACATTCTTTTGAATACTAAATTATTATTATTTAATATTGATATTGTACAATTTAATTATACAAGGAGGTTTGTACAATATGAAACAAGGAAGCGGTCGGTCGGTCAGGATGGTGATATAAAAGTAAGTGAAATCTGAATATGTGAATCTGCCGACTTCCTTACCAAGAGATTTTCCAAAAAAAAGGAGCAATACATAAAATCCGTTTTTAGAAAGAACAGATATGAGATTTTATAGAGCATGTATTGTTCATGCATTCCATACTTAATCCAATCTTTGGATCATGGGTACTCGGGCTGGAGGGCTAAAAAATGGGCCTCTATTGTTCTGTTAGCTACAAATAGCACCCAAGAGTTATGCAATATACAAATTGACAGGCGGACTTGCGGTCTCTCTCGCTCAACATTGCATTTCTATTCTTCTATGTCGTTCAAATAGCACTCAGACTTCCGCCATATACAAATTCACAGATGGACTCTAGGGCTGGCGAGCCTAAACTTGTGATTGTTTACGGATGTTGATCCCTATGAACTATGTAACACTAACAAAAAACATTATTTTCAAAACTAAATTATTAATATTAAATATTGATATTGTACAATTTAATTACATAAAATTATAAAATGATGTGAAATATCTTATTTCAAAGAAAAACCCACGTATTCGGAAACTTGCGTTCCAAAAATTTTGTATAATATGAAATGGGTAAGAGGTCGGTCAAGTTGTTGATATAAAAATGGGTGGAAATTTGAACACGTGTATCCGTCAACTTCCGCACCGACAAAATTTCGCAAGGAACGAGTTATACATACCAAGTATGTACTTTTATAAAGTATGGGCATGAGATTTTATAGAGAATGTATGCAACCCTCATTCCATGCTTGGTCACTTTTTGGATCGCGGCTTCTCAGGCTGGATCATGGGTTCTCAGGCTGGCGAGCTCAAAATTGGGCCTTTGTTGTTTCGTGCCCTACAAATAGCACCCAGAGTTCCGCGATATATAATTTGAGGGTTCTCGATCTGCCGGGCTCAAAGCTGGGAGTCTATTTCTTTGTATCCTACAAATAGCATCCAGAGTCCCACGATATACAAATTGACAGCCAAAGCTGCAGACTGGGTCCTTCAACATTGCAGTTCTATTGTTTCTTGTCTTCTAAACAACATTCAAAGAAAACGAGTAATACATAGTAAATATGTACTTCTAAAAACTATGGACATGAGAGTTTATAGAGCATGCATGGATCCCTAATTCCATACTTTTCCACTATTTGGATGGCAGATTCTCGGGCTGCCAAGTTCAAAATTGGGCCTCTATTTTTTCGTGCCCTACAAATAGCATCCACATTTCCACGATATACAAATTCACAGGTGGACTTGCCAGCTATTTGAATTTTAAGGTCTTCGTGTTCATGTCATAGCACAATTGGACTTGGGCCAGTTTATATTCGTTTATTACAATATCAAATAGAGAAGTGGTCAGTCGGGCTGGTGATATAAAAATAAGTGAAATATGAAGTCGTGAATCTGCTAACTTTCGCACCTAGAAGTTTTCCAAAAAACAATTAATACATACTAAGTATGTACTCTTATAAACTATGGACATGAAATTTTTATAGAGCATGTACGAATCCACCATTCCATACTTAGCCACTTTTTGGCCCGCGGGTTCTTGGGCTGGAAGGCTGGAAATTGGTCCTCTATTGTTCCACACTCTACAAAAATCACCCACAATTCCTCGATATACAAATTGACAAGCGGACCTGTGAGCTGGCTGGCTGAATAATGCACTTCCATTGTTCTATGTTCTCCAAATAGCACTCGAAGTTCCGCGATATAAAAATTGACAAATTGACTCGAGAACTGGCGGGTTCAAGTTTTCCATTGTTTTCAGATGGTAATCCCTATCAACTATCTAACATATCTAAAAACATTATTTTCAATACTAAATTATTAATATTAAATATTGATATTGCAGAATTTAATTAGACAAGAAAGTTTGTACAATTTGGTCGGGCGAGTGATATAAAAATTTTCCGACAAACGAGCAATACATAGTAAACATGTACTTTTATAAACTATGGACATGAGATTTTATAAAGCATATGTGGATCCCTCATTCCATACTTAGGCACTTTTTGGATCATGGGTTCTCGGCCTGGCGGGCTCAAAATTGAGCCTCTATTGTTTCGTGTCCTACAAATAGCACCCATACTTCCACGATATACAAATTGACAGGAAGACTTGCGGATTGGTTGACTCAACATTGCACTTCTATTGTCCCATGTCCTCCAAGCAACACCTAGAGTTCCGAGACATACAAATCGATAGGACCCCATGACTGGCGGATTCAAGATTGCAATTGTTTATGGATGGTCATCCTATCTAACTTTATCTAAAAACATTATTTTCAAATACTAAATTATTAATTTTAAATATTGATATTGTACAATTGAATTACATTAAATTATTAAAGGATGTTAAATCACTTATTTTTTAAAAAAAGAAGGAAAGAAAAGAATTTTTTTTTTAAATTTTATCACTACAAGAATAACAAGGACCAATTTGAATTTTAAGGGCCTCTTGTTAATATGATAGCACAATTGCACTCTTCACAGTATATATTCGTTCATTTCAAATTATTCCAGGAGATTAATTTTACCGAGTTCATCGATTAAGAAAAAATGCCAAAACAACGACCAATTTAAATTTTAAGGGCCTCTTCTTCCTATGTTAACACAATTGCACTTCGCACAATATATTTGTTTATTTCAAATAATTATAGGACAATAATTCTACCAAGTTCATCGATCAAAGTAATATTCCAAAACAAGCCACATACTACATTTGTGTCACAGCGCCATAGAAATTTTCAGGCGGATCTTCGGGCCAGCTAGCTAAAAAATTCAATTATATTGTTCTGTGTCCTCCAAACAACATTTGGAGTTCTGCAGTATACAAATTTAGAGACGAAGCACACAACCAAGAACCAACCAAAATTCAAATAGGCTGCAAGCAAGTTCCTAGAAGTTTCCATAGAGCAGGACCCATCGACCTTTGCACCAAACAATTTGATATACAAAGAAAAGACGTCGCCGAATTTTTTTTCTCTTGCATATGGTATATGTTCCCAGTAGAAAATAACCAAGGCCATGGGATATATGGGGTTTTCTTCCATGCTTCCCATTTTTTGGACTGAACAATCTTATGCATGTGAAATCCCAACTAGCCAAGTCCGACGAACATTCATCTGGATGTTCAAGAAATATTGCAGAGACACATGAGATATTTTCGTTTCCTACCAAAGTTTGATATACTATTTTTTTCCTTCTTGAGCCGATATGAAAAATTGCATTGTCCTCATTTAAGGTGAATTTGCTATGTATTTGAAGCTCCCGCAGCATGTAGACATTGCTTTCCTTTTTCTGGATACATTTCATACAACAAATTTGCCAACTTAGGAAGCACATTTTGTAACAGAGGATGACTAATCATACAATGCATGGTTGTGTTGCCCATGGTTCGGATGACACCATTGATGGAATGTCCATATATATATGGACATTTTTCACTGCATCATAGACAATCTATCGTATCATCACTTATCTAAGTGGAGGCAGAAGCAGGAGAGTTTCATTTTGCACATACAGGTTCAAAGGGGGTCTAGTACACACTGGTTGCAACTAAAACACCTTCAACCTGGGAACACAAGCATAGGAATTAATACATTGAACCATATAATACGCAATTGCACCCCCCCTCCCCTTTAAGAAATAAACAAAAATTAAACAGGCCGCAGAAATTCATTGAAGGCTATTTCTATAAGCAAAGTGAGGATGATTTTGTGGATGTATACACACAATAGTTGTAGAGCTAGCTAGTTTCTTCAGATCCTCTACTATATCTTCTCACAACTCTGTTACAAATGTTGCCTAGGTTTTCCAAAAGATCCTTTCTCTAACATCCCTTTTCTTTGTTATATTTTTGAACAACATAAGTGGAATCTTCCCTTTATGAAATTGTTGTTCGATTAAATAAATGTTTTTTGAATACGTATCAAACAATTGTAGCTGCAACATGGAATGATGCAATATTTTTGTAACTTTCCCGAGATACATGCACATGCGAAAGTAAAGGAAAAAACTGAATATGAAAAGCGGTACCATTGCCTTGTCACTGTCTGGATATCCATCCTTTATATGGATAATGTGTTGCAAGCCAAGTTTTCTCGCCAATGTGACAGCTGTGCCAATCATTTTGATTGGGTAAATATCAGTGCTCTATACAAGCTGGCTGATATTCGAGTCTGAGACGAAATGATATTCGGAACAAACAACGGATTTTTTTTTCACAATGCTTGTTTCATTGAGAGAAATAATTTGATCGCAATCACCACGGTCATATACTGTTTTGGGCAATATATTAAAATTTGTAATGGATATCCCATTACCTAGAAATATCTTTTCTACATGTTTCTAGACAAGTTGTGGAGGAACAGTTAGTGTCACTATCATCATGGCCTCCTTTTCTGTCATGTCAGCACGCATAATGGATCTACTTTTGTTTTCCTTGTCCAAGTAGGTGCTATAGACAACCATTATGTCCCCAATAAACACTTGTCCATTTTGGCGGTTGTTCAAGCTCTCTATTGATAGTACTTTGGATGTTACAACTCTAGACCTAGTGACAATTTTTGAACAGGGAAACTAAAGTGAATGGTAGTGTGCATTATTATTATTATTATTATTATTCTATATTCTTCTTTCACTGGAATAAATCTACAAGTATACGCATAGCCTTGATGAACTATGGAGCTAGAGTTTTGCAAGCACACCTCTTAGTTTGCAAAAAATGTAGCATGTTCGACGCCTCACTTGTACTTGTTGATACTTCTTGCAAGCTGCAAACCATGTATTGTAGATGACATCAACATATCCACCATGCCATAGATGAATATATACCTGAGGATTTTTTTTTAGTAAACATAGTAAGAGAAGAGCATATGCATCTTTACCTTTGGCCTTGTCCATCTACTGATGTTTGGGATGACTGACTGCTCATTCCCATTGGCACGGAAGATCAGACCAGGTTCCTTCTTAGGTTACCAACAAAAGGTACTGTGTAGTCTAGAGCGCTGGCATTTTCATCTCCTTCGAATAGAAGAAGTCTCACCCGAAGCTCTACTGAGATAGATAGATAGGGAATGGTAGGAAGAAGACTGAAAAGAATCCATAGAGCATTCATAACTTGTTCCTGTTATTACACAAGAGTTGTTAAAAGATATGAACCATCTAAGTGAAAGACTTGAACCTACTTACGTTGAAAGCAACAATTATACATAGAACCATCAAATAGAACTCATAAGCCATAAAGAAATGATGTAATGCATAAGTAAACATACAAAGACACATCATATTTTGAAATTTGATCCTTCTTCATATTACCCTTGATATATTTCTCTGTTATAGACTCAAACTCACACAGTAGGGAATACTACAGACTTGTGCTTGTATTTTCTCGACTTTACAACAGGTATCAATGACTAATCCTAGAACTTGGGTGAATCTAATCAACATGACCCAATCCCACCTAAACAACCAACCCTTTTACAATTATATTCATCCATATATATAGCTGGGTTGTGTCTTCCTTCTCATCTTGCAGGTTTTCTTTTTCTGTATCAACCACTTGTTTCTTAGCTGGCATTGTGCTGACTTTCGCAACTACTTTCTGTTACTCTTTCTCCCAGCCTCTGATGAAGTTTGCACAACTCGTTCTTAGTGAAAACTTGTGCACTTATTTCCCAAAAACGAAGGTCCCAACAGGTTCCAACCACAATCCTTGACTCGTCCTCGAGTCAAGTGTTTGGTTCTTTCACATCCTCCAGGAGCAACTGTTGTTTTCCCTTGTTCGGATTTTCTTCTTCTTTGGGCTCTTATGTTTGTGCTTTTTCTACCTTTACCTCCTCAAACAAAGGGTCCAATTCTGGTACCAAATCTAAAGCTTGGTGTTTTACTCAGTCAAAGATTTCAACTTTGTCCTGTCATTTTTGGGCGAGGAGTGATTCTTCTACAAGGAATTGTTGGGTCATTTCTTTGTTGTATTCCTTTGGCTTGGCCGCAACCAATGAGTTCCACTCATAATTTTCTATTGTGTAGACATGATGCATTTGCATGTATGTTGTCTGGATTACCAGTTGAAAGTCATGCAACTCTTTCTTGGCTACGGACTATGCCTCATAGAGTGTATTTAGTTCATTGTCAGTCTGCTAAATTTTGTCAAACTTCTACTACTGCTCCATAGGGTCCATTGTGACCACAACTTCCTTGTTCAGCACCTGAATTTTGTTTGGACCTTCTATAAAACCTGATTTCATCAAGCGATGATGCCCATCCAGTTGTTGACTTCTCTGAAGATTTTAGTGTAGTCCACGGTGTGTTTGTGCAGTCTTGATCTAGCATTGTTTCCTTGAAATATTATCTTCTACATTTAATCATGGAGTTGTTGGGGCTGTTGTTCGACTTATTTCTGGACTTGTTGTAGATCCTCTTATATATGCTCAGTGCGGGTAGCAAGTTTTGTCCATTCTTTTTGTAACAACTAGATCTGTACTTCTGGCTCTCTTGCGTTACTGGCCTCAGGTAGTTCAGGTGCGACCTTCCGAATCTCTGACCAAAATACTGCAAGTTTTTCCTGCACTTTTCCAAGTTTTCATTGGACTTGGAGTCTGTCATGTGACTCCTGCATTTTGTATGTTTGTTCCACAAATTGTTCTTTTCTTACGATCTCGGTGGATCTCTCAGCCTCTTGGATCCTTTGCTCCAACTGGTCCATGGATGCTCTGATTAGGCCAAATAAGTGTGGTGTCGGCCACTATACCAGTTTGACGAATGAAACAACTGCATCAGTGGGTACTCACCAAGCACAACACCCAATATCTGGTTAACCTACCCACCTGACAACACAACATCGTCCGGTAGCTGTCGAGGGGGTGGTATTTTCCTCTGATCTAGCTGTTATTGGACAAATATGTAGGTGTGGACACTAACTGATCTCCCTAGATCCACCTAGATCTAGAACAAAACACACCATAACATGACGCTTTCCTTAAGTTTTAGATATTGAATTTACTAACTAAAGAGGGATAGGCGACATACCTTTTAAACATCGCTTCCTCTCACTATCGCCATCCTAGCTTCATTCCAACACTCATACAATGATGATCCTGCAAAAGAACACAACCAACCAAAGTGATAGTAATAGCATGAACTCAATATAAACCTATGTATGTGATCAAGGAATCATACAATAAAACACAACAAGCTTTATAGGAAAGAATCATATTATTGTATCATATTAAATGTGAAAGAGAGGTTACAACCATGGACTTGATGTCGTAAGGTCCCTTCCAACTTTCCTTCATTCCCCACACACTTCCACTCCAAGAATTCTGAGAGCATATATTTGATAATATTCACAATCTATCTTGACAAAGCAAATCTCAAAGCCAAGCTCAAAAGCTCCAAAGCTAACAAAAGCTAACTTTCTCCATGAGAGCTCCTTGCCTTTTATAAGATGAAGAGGATAAGGTGAGGAGGTTAGGATGATCCCACTAAATCATGAAATCGAGTAAGATCCAAACCATTCGGATGCCACCTCACCATGGAAGTTTCTCCTTCTAGAAGATTCGAGAAAACGCTCATTTTTCCCACATGTAAGCATTCTCGCACCCTGCCTATAGAGCAACCTGCGAACCTCTTGCAACCTAGCTATGGTGCAACTTGTGAGAATCAGGCATTCTCACACCCTGCCTATATAGAAACCTATGAACTTCCTTTTTTATAGGGTTTTTCCAAGGGAAAATGCAACTTCTTTTCTCGAGGAAAGTTCTTCTCTCTTCTTTCTTCAGGAACTCAGGCCACTGACCCTTCTGAAGGCAATAGATAGGTTTACATCATTAACGGTCATAGGGATGATGAAAATAATGTGTAACAGAGAGCCCCCTGAAGTATGAAGTTAGAACAGAGTGATAGCTGAAATACTTTGTCGAGTGTGTGTAGGGAACAAGGAACAGTCGGTCGGAAACCTGCCAACAAACAAGGAAATACAGTACAATAATATATCATCACTGAAGTAGGCATTCCCATACTCAAAATACAAATGACCCAAAGAATAAATGCCGACATGTGAAGATCCATGTCAAGTAAGACAGGTCATGGCCACCAAATATACACTGTGGATCCATGCCAATATGACTCAAATCTGAACATAGCCACCAAAAATACATTGTGGATCTATGTGTTAAGGACTCAAATTTGAACATAGCCACCAGACATACAATGTGGATCTATGAAATAGTACACTAAATATACTCCAACACAACCTGAATCTGTGAGAAAAGATTCAGGGTCTTCAACTCCACCACTCTATAGTACGAATCTAACCATGTGATTACATGTGTCGAAGTCGAACATGGTAGAAACCACTTGATTACCGGTCATTAGTGTATATCGTTAACAAGTGTGAGGGAAATCACCATTAATGTCAATGACTCCCAAGGTACACTAGTACAATCCAACAAATGTGAATAAATGAGATGAAGTCGAACATTCGGTGGAATCTCATGATCAGTGGTCAATAATGAAAACCCACTACCAAAAGCGAGGAAACCTGTGATTGAGGCATGCAAGTTCCAAGGTACCAAATAGTTTCTAAGTCTAATTCCTGGATAATGAGTTGAAGTCAATAGGAAAAGACTCGTCACAGGAGGGCCTTAATGTATCCCCCATCAATAACATGAAACAAGTAACAAGATTTGATGTAGATCAGAGTAATAAGTGATTCAGGACCGACTCGGGGATGGCCGATGCAATAGAAGGCTTAAATACTGCAGAAATGGTTGATGCAATAAAAGGATTTTCGGGTTGAACTTCTCCTTGAACATATTGATGACATGACAACTGTCTTGGAAGAAATGACTCAACAACAGGGATCACAGACCAATTTGTAATCTTAAAGGAGTATGATCAAGAGACAAGTGGATTTTCCAACCTATACACAAGGCGAGTGAAAGGGTGTCATGTTCAAAAGTGACTCTTCCATGGAATACAGGTTTAGATACATTTCTTTCCCAATTTTTCCCCCACCATTTCTGGTGAGTACCTCTTTATTTTTACACAAGCTTGAAGAGGATAACATATGCTTGTTGATGTAATCTCATCCTTCAGATGAGTCCTTTGAAGTATGTTTAACGAACCCTAGGAAGGAGCGGTTTGGTCCCATATAGGATTTTCGATGTTTATTTAACGAGTCCAAAGAAAGAAAACTCATGGGTTTTTCATGTTTAGAGAATCTAAAAAACACTTAAAGAGAAATCTCTCAGTTCCTTTTTCGTAAAGTAGTCTGATGAGACCAAAAAAGAGATAAACTATCGATCAACAGACATTTTCTTCAAATACTTTAACGAGCGTGAAAATAACAAGATCGCTCGGCAATCTTTTCATGTTTAGAGAGTCTGAAAAGAGCTTAAAGGGAACTTCAGTGGGTTCCTTTTTCGTATAACCTTTACGAGTCCGAAAAAGTGATAAAAGTATACACGGTTACATTCTCACTTATTTACGAGCATGAGAAAGAACAAAGACTAAGCTCGGTAACTTATTCTCATGTATTTACAAGCATGAGAAAGAACAAAGACTAAGCTCGGGATTGTTTTCATTTTTATGCAAGCTTTAAAACAAAAAAAAACTATGCTTGGACCTAGTTTCATTTTTACACAAGCTTGAACCGTAGAAAACTATGCTTGGACTTCCCAACGCATAACACATGGATGGTTGGTACTTAGCCCCCAGCTTAAGAAACTAGCGGCTCTACTTCAGCATGAAGTCCAGAGGCTGAGGAAAATTCCCCCCAAGCTTTGTTTCATCCAACTGCAAAGGAGAATGAAATGAAGCTTCAAATACTAGACGAAGGACTTGACTCAAATAGAGAGGGGGAAAACTATTTAATTTTTTAACGAGCTTGACATAGAAACAAGAACTATGCTCGTAACCTTTGTTTCATTTTTTAGCGAGGTTGCCACAAAGACGAAAAAACTATCCTCGTAAGTGGTTTCATTTTTTAACGAGATTGAAATTAGAAAATCGTGCTCATAGACCTCTGTTTCATTTTTCAACAAGGTTGCCTCAGAGACACAAAAACTATCCTCAGAGTCTTTCTTCTTGATTATGGATTCCAAGAGGACAATGCTCCGGAATGACACCACGTCAAGGGACAAAACTTAGTCATGGCTTCTAAGAGGTCTTCACTAGAAGGAAGAAACACACTCTGGAAGGACACCATGTGTAGGGTCACGACAGGAGTAAAGAGATCAGTCTCTAACAACCCTATTGAAGAGATCAAAATGTCAACTACTGGATCTAATTCATCAAAAGTTGAAGCCATGGGCGACAATGCCACATAATTGACCTGTGGTGAGGGTGATACTGTCTTCATAGAAGAACCATTCAGGGAGGTAATCCAGGCGGGGTCAATGAATGAAATTTGATCAACAGTCACAACCCTCCCATCGTGAGGGAAAGATATCACATGAAAAAGAGTAGACACAATAGCTTTCATGGCATAGACATAATCCCACCCAAGGAGTAAAGCAAAATCCAAGGGGTTTTGGACTACCATGACGTTAATAAAGATAGTTTTCCCTCCCAAAGTTATAGGAAACTGAGGAGGGGTCCCTAAAGGTTGATTGGTTCTTCTGTTAAAAGCTAACAGATTTTGTGTAACCAGTGCAAGTGGAGGATAACCCAAGGATTTCCAAGCAATAGAGGAAAAAATATTAACAAATGAACCTTCATCTATCAGCGTCTGAGGAACGTCCCGACCAAAAACCTACACTGTAATCTGGAAAGGAATGTGAGAGGGAAGACGAGGTCCAGTTAGCACACCCCAATCAAAACGGATGGCCTCATTACTTGGAGGGGGTTCCATGGGAGATGGAGGAATACCCCCCGACACAATAGAGTCTGTATCAATGAGAAAAATGTGGGCGGTATCAGGTTTACTCTCGAGCAGGAGAGTAGGATCGACCGATGATGGGATCGAATCGACCATGCAGGCACTCTTCAGAGGAAGAGTTGGATTGACCGATGATGGGATCAGATCAACCACTTTGGCACTCTTCGGATGAAGGGTGGGATTGACCAAGGAAGGGAGTGGATCAATCACTTTAACACTCGTCAAAGGAGGAGTGGGATCGACTGATGACAAAACTGGATCGACCACTTGGGTTACATTCTCCAAGGGGAGAATGGGGTCGACATGTGGAAATGGATCGATCGCTTGGATTTTACCTTATGGTGGGAGAGTGGGATTAACCAAGGATGGTATCAGATCAACCACTTTGTCAACTGGTTCAACTAAGGACATGACCATATTGACGACATGATCAACTAGATTGACCGGTGAAGGCACCAGAGTGATCATTCCATCAACTATAGGTGGGTGGAGAGAAAGTTTGCGATAAGCAGCTGGAAGTTGAGGCTGTGAAATAGTCATGTCTTCTAGGAATTTCAAGGCTTCTTCCATATGAGGGAAAAGATAAGTTAGATGACTCCCTTTACATAACATACATGGGAGCTTGGCTCTACCTTTATTATTCCCAACTATATTGTGACTAGTCGATGGGAAGTCATCAACATGTTGTTCAGAGGCTAACGACATGGGTTGGCGAGGATGTGTAGACCATTCTTCTATAACCTTGGATAGACCAGGGAAATCCTTAAGAAGACATCTACCCTTACAAAGCCTGCAAGGGTACTTGGTCTTATGAGTTGTTTGGGTGATCTTGACATCATCAACACACCCAGCACGATCAACAGTAACTGGTTGTTTTCCAACATGACTTGCAGTGGTTGGAAGCTTGGATCCTTTCTTATTTTTCTTCTTCTTATTCTTCCTTTTCTTGTTCTTTTTATTCACCGAGTTACTAGCTTGAGATCTTTCACTCGGCGAAGAATATGAAACGGAAGGCGACCTTGCAAGCAAAGAAGGTGAAGAAGACTTTACTGGTGAAGAAGGTGAAGGATCAACATGAGGTTGATGTTCTTGGGGGGAAGTGCTTACGACCGAAGCACTTACTTCATTCAGGATTACCTGAGTGGAAAACAACCATACTGGTAATCCAATTGTGAGACCTGGAAGGCTCAAAGTAGCGATGTGAGGAGGACCAATGTTTCCATAAGAAGGAAAAACAAAAGGTTCCCCTAGAGCAGGGGTTCCTTCATTTGTCATTTCGGGAATTGGCACCATTAAAATAAAGATCCAATCTAGAGTCCACTAGGGAAAACAAACAGCACATGCTAAAAATCTATTAAGCAAACAAGAAAACAAAACCTTCTCACAATGAATGCACTAGTTGGTGATGAAATCCAACATCATGAGAACAATGTAAGAAGGGGATGAGATAGAGAGGGTGGAAAAGTTATGTTGATGACCTGCTTAACGGACTTACACCCTGGTGAAATCTCCCACACATAATCGTGGGTATACCCTCCAAGGAGTTCGAGTGAGTTTGGCCAACATCGATTCCAAGTACCGTGAAGAATTGCCCCTCCACAATCACCTCGTGTAAAGAACCTAGAAAGATAGGCCACTAAGTTTACCAATCACTACAGTGATTCCTAGGGAAACAATCGACATTCCGATCCACATGCAAGGGCAGGGTATCTAGCCTGAAATCAACTTGAAAGGCTTCCACTCATCATTGTGGGTATACCTCTCAAGCGACCCCCATAATACACGTAATCTCTACACCAAGACCAACAAATAAGGGTGAGTAACTCTGCTAGTCTCAATGTGACCTCGTGATTGACCCTTGTGTTAGAAGGGCTTCCCAGGACAAAATGTAATAAGTGGATTTAACCGCTCCCTAACTCAAGATTCTATGTTTGTTTGCAACTTTGGAAAGTTATCTTTCACACCTATTCCAAAGCCCTAGGAATAATCTAATGTAGGTTTGCTACCAGAAAATATAAAAATGTCTAATCAATTTTTATAAGCGCTTTATTTTATGGTTGTTGTTACTCAATAGGAAAATGGCGTGGAAAATATGGTGTTTTGACCAACTCGAAAGTTATGCAAAGAAATGAATATGCAATCTTTTCATTTCGATGAAAGCTATGTTATGAGAAGGAGAAAACATTTATCATTCCCATATGCACGATGTCCCAAAATATATTAAATTCATCAATATCAAGATTCTCAAGAAATGAGAAAAAGGTACTGAACACCAATGCACGATTCATGGCCCCCCCGAGCCATGAGGGGGAATTTTTTTTTTTAATTTAAGATCAAAAAATTCCAAGAATCATGCAATTTCGCTACTTCAAATGCAAGGATGCCCCCAATCTAATATGAAGAAAGAAATTAAATCTTTTTGTTTCAAAATTTTCACTAAAAGCAATAATGAACTTTCTTAAAACAAAGAAACGCAAACTAAAAGTTTTCTTTTAAAGAGAACTATTCAGAAGAAATCTAATCTTTCTCTAAACAATTCTAAAGAAAAAACACGCTTTGTAATTGAAAGACACTCAAAGCAAGAGACTAATCCTTCAAAACCAAACAAAGAAAAGATGGCTAAAAGCAACTCAAATAATGTCAAGCATACTGTAAACAGATCAATATAGGCTCTAAAAGTTCAATCTATCTGATCAAAGCAAAACTGGGCATCAAAAAGACTTAAACCAAAAATTTTGCAAGTGGGTTCGCAGGCTGGCAGTGTAGTACAGTGCAAGAATCAAGCATTTTCACAGGCTATACACAGGTTGACTGTGAGGGGTTCGCACTAGACTGAACACCAGGGTGAGAACTCAGGTCATTCTCATAGGCCACTAAAGGGTATAGTGCAAGAATGCCTGTAAACACTCAAAAATTGGAAAAAGGGCTAAATTTTTTAGGGAACTTCAGGACCCAGGGAGTCTGGATGAATCTCCCATAGACTCAGAGACCAAAAAACAAGCGATCAAATCAAGGGAAACTAGACTAACTAGGAAACAATATGTTCCCCAGTAGAGTCGCCAATTTTGTTATCAGACAAATCGGTAGGTGTGGACACTAACTAATCTCCCTAGATCCACCTAGATCTAGAACAGAACACACCAGAACATGATGCTTTCCTTAAGTTTTAGATATTGAATTTACTAACTAAATATGGATATGTGACATACCCTTTAAATGTCGCTTCCTCTCGCTATCACCATCCTAGCTTCGTTCCAACACTCATACAGTGATGATCCTGCAAAAGAACGCAACCAACCAAATTGATAGTAATAGACTGAACTGAATATAAACCTATGTATGTGATCAAGGAATCATACAATAAAACACAAAAAGCTTTATAGGAAAGAATCATATTACTGTATCATATTAAATGTGAAAGAGAGATTACAACCATGCCCTTGATGTCGTAAGGTCCCTTCCAACCGTCCTTCGTTCCCCACACACTTCCACTCCTAGAATTCTGAGAGCATATATCTGATAATATTCACAATCTATCTTGACAAAGAAAATCTCAAAGCCAAGCTCAAAAGCTTCAAAGCTAACAAAAGCTAACTTTCTCCATGATAGATCCTCTTCTTTTATAAGATGAAGAGGATAAGGTGAGGATGTTAGGATGATCCCACTAAATCATGAAAGCGAGTAAGATATAAACAATTCAGATGCCACCTCACCATGGAAGTTTCTCCTTCTAGAAGATTCGAGAAAATGCTCATTTTTACCACGTGTAAGCATTCTTGCACCCTGCCTATAGAGAAACCTGTGAACCTCTCGCAACCCAGCTATGGTGCAACCTGTGAGAATCAGGAATTCTCACACCCTACCTATATAGCAACCTGTGAACTTCTCTTTTTATAGGTTTTTTCCAAGGGAAAACGCAACTTCTTTTCTCAAGGAAAGTTCTTCTCTCTTCTTTCTTCAGGAACTCAGGCCACTGACCCTTCTGAAGGCAACATATAGGTTTACATCATTAATGTTCATAGGGATGAAGAAAATAATGTGTAACACTAGCTACGGTATCTCTTCTTCCTCCTCTGAGTCTGTTTGTGTCAGAGCATCTGGCTTCTTATGCTCGGGGCCTAAGCTCGATCCCTCTCTTGTTTCCTTGTCTTTTTTCTTGAGCAGCTTTGCAGGTATAATATAATGCTTCCTTGATTTACGCGGGCTGCATTTAACTCCTAGCCATGACATGACTTCCTTATGGAAGGCTTCCTCATCCATATAGAATGGTAGAATCCGTGTGTGGAAATGTTCCATGCTAGCATGCCTCGGCCAGACAAATGTGTTGTGTTGGTTCATGCCAAATGCACTATTCCTCGTGTTAGAGTTGAGGATCTCCTATGGGATGTGCAGCCTCTGTGTTGCATCTATCATGGCATTATATCATTTGGCAAATGCTGCATTGTTAAGTGTTGTATTCTCCAAGTCTAGTCTGGACTGCCATGGCTCAAACATCTTCTCCATGCACCCTTTATATAGTATTTTTGGTTGTCTGCCGACATGTGGCTTCCATTTGAGCATTGCAAATTCCACAAGTAGGTATCCATAGGTGAAGGTTCCACCCTTATCCTATGCTTCCTCACAAGCTACTAGTAATTTCTCCAACAAAAAACTGCACCAACTGAACACTGCTCCCTGTGCGCAAAATTTGGTGACTGATAGCGCATCTACGGTGCATTCTCCCTTATAATAAGACCTCATAGCCTTGTTGGCTATGACATAGCAGCCAGTCCAGACTGTTTCAGGTAGTATTGGTTCAATGACTGTTGTTCTTCCTCCTCTCTTTGTGTTGAACTTCTCGTATAGGCTAAGCTCGCCTTTCTTTTTCCTATGCTTGTCGGGGCCCTAAAATTCCTACGACACATCCTCTCCTTGGGAGGATAGCCCCGTGAGCTGCTGGATATTTGTTGAAAGGATTGGATATCGCTTATCCAACCATAGACTTATGTCATGCACTCTGCTTATCAAGAATGTTGTGCAGCGTGCAATCTCGCACGTGGTACCAAACACTGGTAAGTCTCTCAGGTTCATGACGGTTAAATTAAATAAGTTGATGAAGTTTTTTCTCGATACAAATTGCATGTCTCCAGTTCCATCCAGATCTATCTCCCAAAAGATGTTTGTGTGCATCTGTGGGAACAAAGATGAGTCTATGAGGTTAAGGTCGAGTAGCTTAACATGCTCTACCTTCCCTTTGAGGTCACCCATGATCTTGACCTGGGGTCATAGGGTTCATCTAGTACTGCTTCTTTCGTCATGGTTCTTCAGCTTGCTATGGCTCTCGTCATTCATGCTTCTGTGGAAGATAAGAAATAGGGCTACGTCTGCGGCTTTTACAGTGGTCCCAACTAGTTCACGCTGCTGAATTTGGAAATGGCTATGCTCATTTTTGGAAACAATACATTCTCAATGGAGTTCTGATAGCCTTAGACTTGGATTAACTAGGAATTTTTAGCAGTAAATGCTCGTCATCATGACCGTATAGATGCTATTGGGTGTGAGTTGTCCAGTGGGACAGTTTAATCAAGGTAAATCCGATTGGCGGATCTTGGCATTTACTTATTTGAGTGGAATAGGGATGTGGCCGAATTGATACCTTTTTGTTTGACGGGTGGGTATCCTGGTGTGAACTTCGATGGAATTTTGGCATAATGTGGGTTTATGGCGTAACAGTGTCAGTCGGGGTACCGAAATGAAAATAAACATTTGTGACTAGACTGGGTTTTAAAGGTTTGCATGGCCTATAACTCAGATTGGATTGGGATTCCTCACTCCTCCGACCACAAAGGTTGTCTCTGCCACCTTTACTGACTATCATTAATGGAATTTTCCGTGCTTTAGATCTTGTACTGCTGAGTTGCCCGTTCTATAGAAACCAATGCTTAAACAAAAAAAATGAACTATGGATTATGGTGTGACACTGTGCACATAGACATTATTAATTGATTTTACAACATTTCGAAAAGAAAACAAAAATTAATTCTAACTATTGTACAAGCTCCGTCGAATTGGAGCGACTGTCCTTATTTCTTAGTTTTGAGATAGGTAGGGCTTTAGGTGAGCGCCATTCACCCATCCCAATAGTAGCACACCATCGAGTTACACAAGTCTGACTTCTCCTGAGGGTTAGATCTTCGTGACTATGAAAGGTCCCAAACAATGCATACGCAACTTGCCAGGATACTTCTGGTATCGAATGTCGTATAGTAACACCTTATCTCCTTGTGTGAATATCTTGGTCTTAATGTGTCTATCATGCCAAGATTTTTGTCTTGCCTTTTCAACCAACTGATGGAAGTCTGCTAGAAATCTGGTTTCTTCGAGTTCTTGGAGCTCCGCAAGTCTTTGCACCACTGATTCTTCATCTATCATATGTGTGGCTTGTGCAATATATAATCTTGGAGTGATGAACTCTGCAGTCACCACTACCTCTCTTCCATAAAATTTTCTCATCTGCATCCCTACTTCCCGCTGCTCCTTAATCCCAAACCTATACTCGATATCTTTCTTTACCTCATCCCAATTTTCGAGTACAACTTTATGGGTGGCCCACCATCTGGCAGGTTTTTTTTGAAAAGATATATCTAGTACCAAAATTCTTTGATATTCTCTCACATTCTCTTCCATGTTCTGCAAGAAATTGTCTAGGTCTTAGGTGCCATTGTATACTAGGTGTTTTCTATCTTTGTTCCCAATCCATCGGGTCATTCTAACAGTTGCACATCTTCTTGAGAATCGTTCAGGCGAGCCTTTTTTCCAACTATCAAAATCCATTTTTGAGTGTTTGTCAGCTAACTGTATACATCTCCAGCTTACCAATCCATCAATAGTAGGGTTTATGTAATTGGTTCTTGTCCCTGCTATTACAGTGTACAACTGGTCTAGGTCTTCTTCCCCCATATTATTTTCTGTTGGTTCTGTGTACCTTCATCCTACGTAGGGATCCAAAGGTTGTACTACCTTGATTCCCTCAGCTTAAAAATTTATGGTGTCATTCTTTAGGTCAATCACTACATATTTGTCATAGGCCCAATCGATGCTAAGTAGTGCAAGGTAGGGGTCCTTATCTCCCATGATCTCAATGACTTCAAAGTCAACCACTGTTTTTACTCCTGCTACATTGATTTCCACGTTCTCCAGTCTTCCTATGGGAAAGATACAATATTGGTTTTCCGTTATTAACTGAATTGGGGAATATATCAGTCTTGGTTTTCCCAAGGCTTCCCAGGTCTTCTTGGGCAGAATGTTCACATCTAATCCTAGGTCTAACATGATGTCCTTAATTTCGAATTCATCTAACTGGGCTACCAGTCGAAATTCTTTTTTGGTTCTTACTTTTCTTCATTGTACTCCTTGAGTAATTTTCTCAGGAATATTAGCCCTTATCCTTGCTTCTGAGGTTTCTTCATTCCCTAAAACTAGGTATAGTGCCTTGCACAACTTTTCTGTTAGTTGATCATTCCCCAGAATCTCAGAGAATAATTGAAACCAGAGGTCAACTATGTTTGGAGGTTGCTCAAGTTGTCTTGGTATGACTATAGGGTTTCTGGGTGCAGGGGGTGAAGAAGGGGCTTGCACCATCTTAGGGTAAATAGTTGGTTGTGGGGGGGGTTCTCCTGTATTTCATGACTAGGAATATTCCAGAATACTTCTATGGCATATTTAAAGAACAAATTTTGTTTAGGGGATCATACCTGTCTCCCTTAGGTGTTGATTTTTGGATCTAAGGTAGAGTATTGAAATCATCTTTTGTCTTCGCTCCTCCTCGAGTAACGATATTAAGATTGGGAAACTGTCAATTAGAAATCTTCTTGATCTATGAAATGATAAGGTTAGTTCCTCTTTGTCATACTCTATCTTCAGTTGCATGTCCGTTGGTTCTGTAGTGAGAGCACCATGGTTGCCTTGAATGAGGACAATCTATGGCTAAATGACCTTGTTCATCACAGTTATAGCATCTTCTTATTCATATTCCCCGAGTTCTCCCTCCTCTAAAGTCTCCTCCAACTCCACCTCCTCAACCTCTTCTTGGTCCTTGTGGGTTTTCATTCACCCTGAATGTTGTTCGGTCTAGCCTGTTTGTAAGTGCGTCCAATACTTTGCATTGATTTGCAGTATGCGTGGTAGATGTGCAGAACTCGTAGTGTACTGTGTTTGGTACTGTCAAATAATTCTGCATTATGGGGCACTTTCTTGGTCCATGCCCGTGGATCAGATCTCACAATATTCTGTTGTCGGTGCTTCTTGTCCTCCTGGGAAAGCATGATATGGGGTGGGGTGATGGAATGGTGAGTTCGTCGATACTTACGCAATGCCTCCTGTAGGTCCTTTTGGGGGTACCATTGGATTCTGAGGAGGTCCCAATCCCCTCATTCGTGGACATTCGGTCACCAAATGACCTTCCTTATTGCATCCAGTGCACCAAACATGTGGTTGTCCTGGTCTAGGTATCGTCAACTCCTGAATATTTTATGTAAGTGTCGATATCTGCCCTTATAGTTGCGCCAAATTCGAATCTATTGGGGATCTAGTTACTCTCAGGTTCCTAGGGTATCCCACCATGGATTCATTATTCATTGATTGTTCCAAGGCATCTTTCAGTGTGGCTATCCGTTGTTGCATTAGCGAAATCTGAGTCAGAGGAAGAAACCCCTGAATGTACCATTCCCTTTGATGTTCTTCATGGATTGGATGTGCCAACCTCCCTATGGAATCTTTAAACTTATGGCTGTACTCCCAGGCTGATTCGCCTTCCATCTGCTAGATTTCGTGCAACTCAGACAGAGCCTATTGTTCTGACTGAGGCAGTTTGAATTCTGCTATGAACCTCATCCGTACTTGGCCAAGTGTGAATGCTTGACCTTGTGTCCTTGGCACTCTTGGTTCAATGATTATCATGTACCACTTGAGAGAGAGACCTCTCAAGGTAGTCTATAACTCGACCAACTTATTTGCAACCAGAGTCCCTCTGGATCTCCAAATGGCATCGCACAAGAACCAATGCTTCTCAACGTCTTCATCTCCCTTACCCCAAAATTCTGGGTATCTAGTAATCGAACCTCCCGTATGGTTGGCCATTGCTGAACTTGTAGTTCCTATAAGTATGAATTCTAATGGTCCTTCTTGCGATTTACTAGGGGCTCCCAATATCCTCCCTGCACTCGCACTTCCTAGTTGTGACTGACTAATTAATTGTACTGGAACAAAATGAGAAGGTAGTATCGGAATTGTTGCTTGTATAGAAAGAACTTGGGGAATGGGTGATTCGGGGATGGCGCCACTAGCTTTAGGTTGGTTTTCTTTGATCTGGGGATTCTCGTTAGCTTCCCCTGGGACGATCTCTTCAGCTGGATTCTCGATTTCTCCTATTATTGGGGCTTAATCTTCTCTTTCTCCTCCAAGATTCATGCCAACTTCCTCCTCTCTTACCTCAGCGCTTTCTCCTTCCTATCCCGCTTCATTGGGACTTCTTTCTCTCCTTGCTTCTCTCTCTTTCAATATTTGACTGGCCAGTCATTCCTTTCTTCTCATCCTCTGCAATTCTTCCATCTGTCTTTCCTCTACCTCTCCCGCTCCTCCTTTTATCAACTTGTTAGATTGTCTTGCGGCTTTCTTGATCTTGTCGTGCCACCACTTCTCAACTATGGCGCTCTCTTCAAGGATCATTCATCTCTTGAGTCCATTTCTTGTTGTTTTCCCCCCATTTGTCAAAGAACCCTTCCCCTTTCTCATGCCATGACCCTCACCCCATATCGCCCTACCCCAAGTGAGGGTGTTTACGCTTCCATCTTGGTTGGGGACATAATCAACATCCCCTCCTCCATCAAGAAAGCATTAATACATAGGGGGATTTCTCTCAACAGTCTTCCCCTTGTGCCTTTCTTGAAAATTTCCTCTGCCCGTGAGAAATATTGGTTGTTCTCAACTGCAAATTCGATTATGTATCCTTCTAGCGTTGTGTTAACCCAGAAATCCATGGCTCGTGTCACTGGGCAATCCAACCTATGGAGTGCTGCTAAATTTTTGGTATTCCATGCACAGATCTTCTTGGTCTAACCCTGGAACTTTGGAGCTTCTAGGAGCCTCTTTATCCACTAAAAAAGTTCTTCCGAGAATTTAACCCAAAAAATATTATACTGGTCGCTTGATCTTTTTGAGTAAAAGATTACTTCGCGAGTATTTTCCATCGATTTTCTTCTTAGTTCCGCTTCTTTCCATATGAAGGCGTCACAGTTCCTTTCCCACCATTGATCAATACCATATCTATGGATCGATGACAACATTCTCCCTACAAGTTCCCTTTTAACATGGGTCCTGACAACAGAACCATTTTTTTGGCATGGAATTTGATCAGACCAGGGTCCTTCTTAGGTTACCAAAAAAAGGTACCATGTAGTCTAGAGCACTGGCATTTTCATCTCCTCCGAAGAGAACAATTCTCACTCAAATAACTGCTGAGAGAGATAGATAGGGAAGGGTAGGAAGAAGACTAAAGAGGATCCATAGAGAATTTGGAACTCGTTCCTGTTCTTGCACAAGAGTTGTTAAAAGATTTGAACCATCTAAGTTCAAGACTTGAACCTACTTATGTTGTGAGCAACAATTATACATAGAACCATCAAATATAAATCATAAGCCATAAAGAAATGCTATAATGCGTAAGTAAACAGACAAAGACACATCATATTTTGAAATTTGATCCTTCTTCATATTACCCTTAAGATCTTTCTCTGTTATAGACTCAAACTCACACAATAGGGCATACTATAGACTCTTTCTTTTCTTTTATTGACTTTACAACAGGTATCACCGACTAATCCTAGAACTTGGGTGACTCTAATCAGCATGACCCAATCCCACCTAACCAACCAACCCTTTTACAATTATATTCAACCCTATATATAGCTGAGTTGTGTCTTCCTTCTCAGCTTGCACGCTTTCTTTTTCTGTTGCAACCATTTGTTGATTAGCTGGAATTGCATTGAATTCCACATATAATTTTTGTTACTCTTTCTCCTAGCCTCTGATGAATTTTGCACAACTCGTGCTTAGTGAAAACTTGCACACTTCTTTCCCAAAAATGAAGATCCCAACAATGCCCATGTCACTAGTCCAACTTTTTCTGATGCAAGCATGTGCATATGAACATCAGGATTAAACAAGAATATGCATTGTATATTGTCCATCGCAAGGACCAAATAACCGTAAAATTGTATGCATCTGATTTTTTTAACTGGACAAATGTTTGACAGTAAATAGGGTGTGAGGGTGGGGCACCATGGCCAATCTGTATATCATGGACCCCCAGAAGCTAGGGAAGAAATATTCAACTTGCCAACCTGCCACCCACAATCGAGAAAGTAGGTAACTATGGAATCAAGTGTGGCCACAGAGGTGAAACCATTAGTCCACTAATAGGTGCACCAAGGCATTTTCGGAAATCACAGTAAGCAGATGAATTAGAAAACAAAAGGGATAATAGAAAATGGAAAAAGTAGAAATAGGGAGGGCAGAAAGACCCATTGCTGCCAAAGCATCATTTTCAAGTCTAATATTATATGCCTCCACTCAGTTTGTATATTTAATTTACCTTCACACTTGGTATACCTTTTAGAAGAGTGTACCAGATAACCCTTTATTGTTTCACAGAAAAATTCATCTGCCTGTCCAAGCAAACTGTTCTTTTCAAGACAACAACGCCGAATATGCAATGGACACGAAGGAAACTTAGTATGAAGGAAGAAATCTAAAATAAAGAGAAACAGGTCTATTTACCCGCCAAAGATCCCATCGCCATCTCCAACTATCATGTTTGTTTAAATGTACCAATGCAGTGAAAAGACAACGGACATGAAGCAGGTTAGTATGCGGGAAGACATGTAATGAAGATAACTTACCATGTAGGAAGGCACACAACATGTACATATAATAAACTAGGTGAACACATATACATACCATAAATGAAATACAAAACAACGCAATATGAAATAACAGTACAAGCATGCACCTTTCTATATCCTCTTCAATCGATGCAGTCGAGACTCCCTCGTTTTCTCCAGCTATTCTGTTTGTCTGAATGTGGGAACGCACAAAATATAATGAACATGAATATAAGCTAGTAAATATGTACATAGGGTAAAACAGACTCAACGAACAATCTAGAAGATAGGCAAAAAAATGAACCTTTGTGCTTCTCCATCCATGGCTGTGAACATGTAATTTTTTTTCCCTGCCCAAAAGATATTGCAAGCCACAAAATATCACGCAATTGCATGGTCGTAGCTAAATGATTTCTGGTTTTCCATGGAAAATTATTCATATATGCTTCCACCGATGGAAATACATGTTCTTTATCCTCTACACAGACTATTGTGCCCATGATACAAGTTTTTGGTTTTCCGTGGCAAACTACCCAAACATGCTTGCAGACATCCAAATATAATCTTGCAGAATCTTTGTTGTACATATCATACCTCAAGCACAACACAAATTGTATCGTGCACACACCAGTCTGTGTAGAGGAGAAAGAACATGTAACATCATATCAACACATCTGACCATACATGGTATATAAATGTAGCCTACATATGATTTATTCTAAGAAAAAAACAACGGATATTGCAATTTCACATGTAATCCTCGAACAATTTTGCATGCAACTATTTTCTTTCATGGCAGCACTGAAGCACCAACAAATATCAGAGAATAATAGATATCGACCTCGGAAAACAGGGAAAATAATATAACTGCATGTCGACTCCTGGGTGCAGGGGCCAAAGACTGTAAAGCGCCCCAAAAAACAATAAAATCCAAGAAAAAAAAAAAAAAAAGCTCCAACCATTGTTGCTAGACCCCAACCCTGCAAGGCTGAATCAAACAAAAGAAAATAGCAAGCACTAGATAGCGAGAAAGCACGAATAGGCCGAACTACACCCCTAGGGCCCCAAAGCGTAAACCTGATCCAAACAAACAAAACCAGCAACCCACGAACCAACGAACCAGTAAGAACCACCGAGCCAGCAAACAACATATGTATCTCCAACGATTACGAAACTACAGCCCAAGCACAGAAGGAACCAGAAACATACGAGGACCATGCCACTACAAATAAGAAAATATTCTTAATTGCAAACTGCAAACAATGAACAACAAACAAGGAATAGAAAATGAAACTATGGCATCAAAACTTACTCCGAAACGTTGAAATGCAGAAGTGCAGGTTGACTCACGAATGAAACAACAATAAGTAGAAACCGAGGAACCAATGAAGAAGAAGCACTTACCGACCCAGTAAACAATGTATGTAGCTTCAACGATAATGAAATTGCATTACAAAGGTAGAAGAAGGATGAAACATAGAATGGTTGTTGAACTAGCGGTGGACAAACAAGACTATGCAAATTCACTGTAACTGTATGGAAAATTTCGAGGAAAAATGTACTTTGACAAGCGTATTGACATAAACATTTAAGGTTGTCAGGATTTCTAAGGACCTCGCACTATGCAAACATTTAAGCTGGAAGGCCTGTTGGGGGGCATTGCCTCATGTAAACATTTAAGCTGTCAAGCCTATTAAGGCATCTCGAAAAAAGTGTTAAGACATTTCAACAAAAATACATCCAGCAAGGATGTTATAAACTTTGGAATTCTCAATCACTATAAAGATTGGATATAAAAACATTTCAATATGATTACTACATATCAAAACTTTGGAATATATTCAGCTAGCAGAAAATGCTAATACAAACATTCGAACTAATGCTAGCATTAATCCAACTACAAGCAATATACAGGAAAAATATATGATTCAAAAAGACTGTATACGAGAAAAATTTTGGATATGTTTCCATATAAAACATTGGGAATAGTGAAGCCAGCAATAACACCTCAAATCTCTTATCCAATCAGATCTGTACATATATGGTACTTTTTATCATATAAAAATATATGCTTTTAATTCCCTAGCTCCAACAATAGGTATTATGCAAATATTTATGGTCAAAGGACAAACTAATATGTAGTCAACGACTTATCGATTGCTATACTCCCTCTATGCCTACGGCAGGGACTAATAAGGCATGCATATCCATTGAAATATTTTTCACTGCCAGTGTATCAATGCAATCCTGTACGGATTCATGCACAAGAGTGATTCTAATTGTAAACATGGGTATGAATCTAGATTTTCTGTTTTATTCACCAGAAATAAAAAAAATAAAATAAATAAATAAAAAAAAATATTTCATAAACCAATCACATACTTAATAAATTGTTTTTAAAATAATATAAAAATTAATTTGTTAAAGTTAAATTTTGGAATATGGTAAAAAAAATTTTTCAATAAACAAACTAATATGCAGTGAACTGAACAAACTAATATGCAGTGAACTTTAGAACTCATAGCTATATACCTACCTCTTGGCCTATAATAAATAATGTATTAGAATTCAATTAGTCACCAACACCATATATTAGAATTATAATTCAATTAGTAACCAAGAAAATAAAAATGAAAATAAAATAAAATATCAAAAATATAGTAACATACATACATAAATTGTTTCAGATTTATTTTAAAAAACTTTTATAGAAAAAATCAGTCAAGAATAGATTTATTATCTCTTTGATAAAAACTTTCATTACATGTAATCCTCATACTCTAAAATTACTAAATTACTAGTTGATAAAATCTTGTGCTCCAAACTACGAGTATTGACTTAACAACTTCGACTTTTTCACCAAATCAAATTTAACTTAAACACAACTACCAATATCCATATCAAATCTAATATTCATACCAAATAAATAATCTAAACTTCAATTAACCACCAACTATCAATATCCATATCAAATAAATAATCTAAAATCATTACACTTTAATTAATCACAATATTCACTTCAATTAACCACCAACTATCAATATCCATGTGAGATAAATAATCTAAAATCATTACACTTAATTAATAACAATATCCATGTCAATTCCAATGACTTCACTTCACCCAATTTATTTCCAAAATATTCCAAGTTAATTAAAACTAAACTCAAACATTTAAAGTTAATATAGAACTCACTTTTTTATAATTTTACAAATTGATTTAATAAAAAAAAATTATAATATATAAATAAGTATATATAAGTTTATATTTCCAAAATATTCCAAGTTCATTAAAACTAAACTCAAACATTCAAAGTTACTATAGAACTCACTTTTATAATTTTGTAAATTGATGATAAAATATAAAAAAAAGTTTGGGATTTATTTTGACTCACTGACTTTAAAGTAATCATTTGGAAGAGGGTTGTGATTAGGGTTTTCCTAGTTGCAACTTGAGCTGCAACTTCTGTGGTCTGTTTTTCTAGGCGTCTCCGTCCCTGTTTTCCTTTTTTGGGTTGTGTTCTCGTGGATCTAGCCCGGTGGTTCTGTTTCTTCCTCATTTCGATGTTTTTTTACTGTTGCAACTGTTGTTTGGGCCCGGTTATGGAGTTTCCTTTTGTGTTTTGCAGATTTACTGCGAGGTGGATCTGGTCCTGTGGTTTCTTCTGTCTTTTTGTTTTTCCTTCGATGGCTTGATCTTCTTCTCTGACGGGGGTTCTCATGCCATTGGATGTTGTGGTTCTCTGTGTGCGCAAAGGTTTTTAGATGGATCTGTGTGGTTGGTTTTGTGGGCATGGATCTGGTTGATCTATTTTTCTTCTTGCCACTTTTCCTGGGGTTGGGTTCTAGCCTAGTTGTTTGCCAGATCTTGTTTGCAGTCAGTCGTTATTGCGTGGACAACTTTCATTGGTTCTGCGGCTTCGGTCTTCGAGGGTTTTTTCTATGGATTTGTTGCATGTTTAGAGTTTGAAGTATGCTCAGATCGGGTTTCTATCGGTGGTGTTGATTCCTTTATCCTCCTCTTTTCTGAAGGGGTTATGGGCCATAGCTTTGAGGTCCTCTCTAAGGTCGTTTGATGTCTACAAGAGATGGCACTTTAAGGTCCTTATTGGGGGCGTGCGTTTTTTTGGTCTCTCCTTTTCTGGCATTTGAGGGGGTCTTTACCGGTACCAATGCTTTTTGGTTCTCTTGACATGTGAGCTTCATACCTCTCTAACATGATCCTTTCGGTGACCAGGGATTTTATCTAGGGTTTTCTCTGCTGGCATGCTCAACTTGGTGGGTTTTCTTGCATGGTTGTTCTCAACTCTTTGTATTGTTTTATTTACTCCATGACTGTTTAGCCAGCTTCTCTATCCCTTCAAGCTTCTTTTTTATTCTGTTTCCGTACCCATGGTTGGGTTGTGCTTTTGGCACCTACAAAATGTAATTTGGTTCTCTTCAAATGAATAAAATTACACTTTTGTTTTCGTGGAAAGAAATAATAAATTGATCTAATAAAAAATTATCATAATATATAAATAAGTATATATAAGTTTAAGTAATTAGTTTATTTTTTTATTGTTAATATTATTTAGCATTTGATTTATTTTATTTCTAGTTCAAAATTTTTAGGGAAAATGTATATTACTATTTTCTAAAAGGAAAATTGAACCATCATGCCAATGTAACTAACCAAGAATTTTGTTAAATTGTAGGAGCTTCTGAATATTATCATAACAAGTTTCTTATCAGTGTACTCAAAAGCAAGTTATGTTGACACTTTTGGAGAGATAGAATTCATACACACTTCAATGCCTGTCATAATTATATCATTAATAATTAGAGAGTTACAGTGAAACAACATAACTCTTCAAACATAAGAAGTTTAACCTCTTATTGGTTGAAAGGGCGTTCATATGTAATATAAAGGAGAACAAGATTCACTTTCTAAAATGCTTGCCAAGATCTAGGCTTTCTAGGTTCATGTTCCTAAAAGGGTCTATGAAGTTTAAAGTTTGCTCCATGTTAATTTTAGATTTGTTTTGAAAGTATGATTCTCAATCATCATAGGCTGAGGAGGATTCCAAGAAGAGGACTTCATGTTTGGAAACAAAGGTATTGTGATGATAAATATAAGATAAGGGGATAAATATGATCCAAGGCATTCCAAATTCATATGAATCTCTATGGTAGTTGTTACACCAAGGCTACTATTAAATGTCGATGAATAAAAAAATCAATTGCTACTAGCAATTGTTATGATAAACTTGATTCACGATATCGTATAGCATAAACTTATGTGAATTCTAAATGTCCATGTAAGTGTCATTGGAATTATCCAGGCTCTGACTTATTGCAAGGATAATTTAATATAGAAATATTTCCACCCAATTCTTTTCTTCTCCAAATGTGGGGTTGGTGAAACAACATTGTTGTTCTTTTGTGTGTTTATTTTAATGTAGTCTAAAGGTTCTATTTTTTTTTTAACAACTATCACTAGAATCTGGTAACACAATTGTTGACAAAATCACAATTTTACATTGTTCAAATTGTGTTTTTGAATGCATAAATCGATTCAACATCCTTAGAAACCTGATGGCACACACAATATGTAATATCAACCACTAAAATATGCAATTCCAACTATCCTTTTAAATTTATGGTGAAATTTTGGGAAAATCTCATCAAAAAAATGTGTCAGAAAAGGGTGAAAGCGTAGAATGTTTAAACTATGTTGTTTATTTTTCATGCCCTTGCTTCTTTTTATTTGCACAAATAAACAAACAAAAATAAAAACATAACATTACAAAATGAAGAATGACCTTTTATATTCTATTTTTTTCATTTAATTTATTGAAAAAATGTTAAAATAATGATAAATATGTTGCACTTCAAATCAAATTTGTTCCCTAAAACACCTTCCTTTACTTGATAACATGAATAATATAGAAATTAAACTAATTGCTTTGGTGTTAGAACACTTTCACAATATTATTCTATATATGAAATTCATTTGTTCCATCCAAAAGTACCAACATTCCCTTTCTATATCCACATTTATGTTAAGAGAATTACTTCTTAATTTTGTTCAGCACTCAACACACCCTCAAAATTTACGAAATTTTGGGTTACCATATTTTATTTTCTATTTGAGTTTTTGTCACATTTACTACCTTTGCGAATTTGGGTTCTTTGATATTATTTGATTCGTTATTTAAGTCTATTGTTCTTCTTCGATTGGTGGAACTGAGTAATGCAAGCTTTCTTAAGTCCAAATAGACACCAACGCTTCTGAAAACAATCGGCCGAATAACACTGATTTTGATGCATAATTTCGAATAAAATAGTTGTCGGTCGATTTGGGCTGATAGATTCGTCGGGTCGGTTGAACAAAATACATTTTAATGAGAATCATAAAAAAAACATCGTTTGTGCCCGACGACCGACAAACCTGTTGGGCATCAGGACTTTCCCATGTCGATCAACATGCCACCTAATTCCTTTCCCCACAACATCTGATGCGATCATAGATGAATTTTGAAGCCATGAATAATCCCACCAATCAAACGCAAAAGAAACAATTCAAGACCTCTATAAAATCCACCATCTGATTCAAGAAACAATTTTCAAACGCTTCTAGT
The DNA here is from genome assembly GCA_032191745.1 of Picea mariana. Lineage (NCBI taxonomy): Eukaryota > Viridiplantae > Streptophyta > Pinopsida > Pinales > Pinaceae > Picea > Picea mariana. The sequence goes on along the minus strand of JASDQU010013976.1, from coordinate 94,534 downwards.
CATGTGATCGGGTAAAGGAAGTGATTAGAGTCATTGATCTCATGCCCTAATGTTTTGACATCTCTTATTCCCATCAGGTGTCGGAATACTCCCCAATATTTTCACTCATCACACTTGTTCACCTCACTCGCTAGTCGATGAACGTTCTACCTTGGGTACTACTAATAATAATAATAATCAATTTTTAAGGTCACGGTCAAGCCAGATACCTAATTGGTGTATGAGACCCTCTTGTTTATGGGACAAGGGACTCCTTCTGCCCAGTGATTTGACTGGTAAAGTCTATGGAAGTATACATACCCTACCCTCCTCTAGATTTGAACTTGTGACCTCTTAAGAAGAAACACATGTTCTTAACCAATAGACCCACTCAAGCTATATACAAACCATCCAATATGATGGATTAACAGATCTTAAACATTGATTTCAAGACTTGGTGTTCAACTGATATCAACATGCCACATCATTTACTAGCCAATAAACAAGTGCCACGTACCTAGCCTTCAACACATAGGCCCATCGCGTCAAATTGTGCATGTCACTACTACACTTACCCAACACCCGATAAATTTTTGCATGCACGATCTCTATTTTCCAATCAACAAGGATTGATTAATCTCACTCGTCGATTTTAAACTTCGTACTTTGGTCACATGACATCAGAAGCGGGCCCCCCAATGCATTAACCAAATGATTATGTGAATCCGAGATTAACAAATTCACCCTTAGCATCAAGATGGCATGTCACGTTACCATTCCATTTACATCTATATGACGTTACCTATAGTTGGATTGGCATCACAATTGGTTATGCATTAAAATTTCATATCACCCAATCCCAATCAAACCATTGCGCGCCAAGTTTAAAAATGTCACACAACCACTAATAGTCATCTCTACACATCCATTCAACCATTGAAGGCCAACAAATGCAATGCCACCGTATTTAGTGCCATTACTTCCTAGAGATTGCCCCATTACTTTGAGATTTTGAGGTTTTAAACTCACATTCATTCCCAAGCTTATCCCATTTTTTGCATTTGTTAATTGTGTTCCTGGCATAGTGTATGTTTGTGACTGTCTCTAGATAACAAATTGAGGATGTTTTCTATCTTCTCTGGTATAATGGAAGCAATTGGATAGTAATTGTGCTTTGAATAACTCAGTCAGGTAACAACCACTCTTTAAAAGGATGACATTACATAATACAAGGTATGGTGTGTCATGTAATATGTTTTTTTAGATCCGTCTAATGTTTGATTATTGATTATCACAGTTTGAATGTAGACACGATGTCTCCAAAGAACGTTTCAATGTAGAGGACACCCAAGAAACCAAGGACTCTGTCTAGCGATGTTGGGGAAGGTTCCAATGTTGCACTTGGACATGTATAGGGAACTCAAATGACCAAGACTATTGAACCTCTTATTATGTTTCCCTTGAAGAAGGTTTCAAACACAGTTCCTCTATTTCACAACATAAATACCTTCCTAATGAGCGAGACTTCCACCTAGGTCCAAATCCCTTCTTGGAATGATATTTTTTGGAAATTAGATAAAGGGGACTATCTTGAATCTACCCACATAGTTATATTCAAATTAGGGAGGTGGACGATGCAGTTTTTCCTACAATTAAGAGATTTATGCTTGACTCAATCACTGCTAGAGAACCTATCCTACCCTGTGTAGAGTTGATGGAATGGGTCATTAATCACACAAAGGCCTAGGAGTGAAGGATCATGAATGAGCAGGGAGAGTGCATAGGATCATTCCTTCCCTAGGACATGGCTTATTTTTATAAAATTATAGACCCTAATGAGTCCCTTAACAAGGAATTCATAGTTTCATTTGATGAGGAATGTGATACCAATAAGATACTAAACACTTGGTGGAAAGAGCAAAGGAAGTTTGATAGATGGTATATTGGTAGGTACACCATTTCAAGTTTGAGGGATCCTTGCATGTATGTGATGATCCTTTTATGTAGATGTTATAACCTTAAATTGCACTATCCCTGCTTACCTAGCATCAGGCCCACTACTTGCCCTTCATTGCCAAAGCCATGCTGAACAAAAACTCAAAAGACCACTTAAATCAAGCAACCTGCGCCCTAACCTCTCACTGGGCGCGGTGGACCGCTTGCTGACCTTCTACTACACGCGGGTGACCGCGGGCTAACCCACTACAGCCCGCATTTACCTAACAAAGCAAAAAATCAGGAAAGTTTCCACCGGGACGAAGAGCTTTTTGTCAGTTAACTGGAACTCCCAGCCATGCATGGCCGAGAGTTCGCCTAAAACCCTAGCTCCTTCTAGCCTATAAAAGGAGGGGTAGGGGTACTATTCAAAGGGAGGAAAATCATAGCAAAGAAACTCTGCCAAAATTGCCAAGTCCATTATTGTCCCAACCCTTTAGCCTTTCCTCAAGCTTTAGGAGAAATTCAAGCAAAGCAGTTGGAGGACAAAGAAGAGGAGGAGCCCAGGATCAGGATCGAGGAACGGTGGCCGATCTCGGAAATCATTGTAAGTTGGTTCATATTGAGATTAATGAAAAAGATACTTTTCCCGTCCCGAATACATGAGTCTTATCTATGTTATTTGATTTATGTTTAATCTCTAACCCTCTAGTAGATCAGTAGCATGCATGCGTAGTTTTGTCTTGGTTGCAGGGAAGCTTTTTGGAAGGAGCAGCAGCAGCAAGGGGATAAAAGCTCAATGGAGGATCTACTTCAACCGTCGATAAAAAGGTTAGTTGATTCTTCTCATGTTTGCCTGAGAAAAGGGGTTTCAGATTCGGGTAGAAGGTTAAAAGTAGCTTATGAAGGGTCATGATCTGCATGCAAGTTTAAAACCCTAGCTTGCTAGTCCGTAGGGTAGAATACCCCACAACAGTAGATTGTATGGTGAATGGTACTGCTCCTAATTTTCAGAAGCATGGCTACCCTTGGCCTATCATGTAGCAATGTGGGGCACTGAGTTTAATTGGGGAGAGGTTATATCGAAGCAAATCAACCTGAAAGTTATTCGAGAACTCTCCCAAAAACCTGGTAACCCCCCTGAGTTTCATATGGTTTATTTTTTGTTGGATGTGTTGTGTGCACATAATGCATTTCCTGGATTATCACTGAGTTGGAAGGTCTCCAAAATGTCGGTCCATGTGTACTTTAATATGCTTTGGGAGAACAAGTATAATAAATTTTACTCCCAAATCTGTGACTTTGTCATTCCAAGGATTTACTTCCTCATATTTAGACAGGAGTTCCGTATTGTTATCAGACTAATCGGTAGGTGCAGACACCAACAAATCTCCCTAGATCCACTTGGATCTAGAACAAAACAGGACAGGACATGACTCTTTCCCTAAGTTGTGATCATTGAATCTGCTAATAAGGAGGAATAAGTGACATACCTTTGTATCGCTTCCTTAGGTCTCTATTGCTCCCACTTTGCTCCGGTGCTATCGTGAGGTCAAGACCAAGACAACACAAACCAACCAAAGCGAAGATAGAAAAATGTATTCAATGTCAACTTATGCATATGATCAAGGAATTACACAATAAAGTAAGAGTGACTTTATGGGAAAGGGACATGTCGCTGTATCATATTAATTGAAAGTAGAAGATACAACCTGATCACCTTGATGTTGCAAACTTCCTTTCAGTGACCCTTGATTCCAACACACAGACTTGCTCTGTACTTGCATGAAGAAGATCCAATTCCTCTTGATAGACCAACTAGATCCTTCAAGCCTCTGTCCAAGCAGGGTTCTTCACACAATTCCTTTACCAATTCTTCAATTAATCTTGCTTAACCTTTTCCATGAGAAATATTTCAATATATAGGAGAAGGAGAGATGGTTACATGGATGAGAATGATCCCATCAAATCTGAGAAGTCAGTAAAATGACAACCATATGAATGCCAACTCATTTTCTAGAAGATTCCCTTCTAGAACCCTCGAGACCTCTTCTCTTTTCCAAGTTTGAAAACAGGTTCACACCCTGTGTATGGAGAAAACTGCGAGAAGTTCGCACCCCAGATGAAGGTGTCTTGTGAGAACGAGGGATTCTCGTACCCTAGGCCATATGCAGCCTGTGAACTCACTTTGAAAATATGTTTTTGGAAGGAGACAAGATCCACTTTTCTTAGG
>JASDQU010013976.1:39314-73990 GCA_032191745.1 Picea mariana | reverse complement strand
ACACTCAAAAGAGAACTCTCTCAGTTCCTTTTTCGTAAAGTAGTCTGATGAGACTGAAAAAGAGATAAATTATCGCCCAACAGACGCTTTCTTCAAATACTTTAACGAGCGTGAAAATAGCAAGATCGCTTGGCAATCTTTTCATGTTTAGAGAGTCTAAAAAGAGCTTAAAGAGAACTCCAGGGGGTTCATTTTTCATATAACCTTTATGAGCCCGAAAAAGTGATAAAAGTGTGCTCGATTACGTTCTCATGTATTCTTTAGCGTGAGAACGAACAAAGACCAAGCTCGAGATTTTTTCTAAAAACCATAAAAAATAATTAAGCATGCATTGAAAAAGAGAAAATATCCGTACTCCTTCATGTAGACTTCAAAGTCATTATATTTGCAAAAAATCGCACTCATAGGGCTATTAGGCATTAGGTTTGATGAATAAAACAATTATAAAAATCAACAAAAATGGTAAAAAGTAAATATAAGTGGGTAAAAGGGATTTTACCATAGTCATTGTGACTTTGCCAAGAATTTAGCTCAAAACCCCTCTTTTGCCCTTGAATTTCAATGCTTGATTGCGAGAGGTACAAGCAACCGTTTGGTGAACTGTCTTCGTCAGTGAGGTAAGCTCCCTGTCTTCTACATTTTCATGGTTCAATTTTTTGTTTCCATTGGAAAATTTCAAGTTTTTGAGTTTGTTTTAGGGCCAAAACTTGTGCCCAGGCATTCTTGCAGGCTAGCCATACGAGACCTGCGAGAATGCATGATTCTCGCAGGTTGCCCCAAAGGCACCTACGAGAACCTCGCACTGTTCTAAAGGGGCACCCGCGAGGGATGCAAAATGAAAATTTACTTTGATTTTTGCTCAATGAAAAATGTGCCAAGGCTTGAAAAGAGTTGCTGACCCTCTTCTTATGGTTCTTGTGCATACATTTGACCGTCACGATGGTTCTAGAGTGGCACAAAAGAGAGCATGAAGAAGATGATGCTATTGCCGAGAGTGACTCGGGTACCATTGATGCTCTCTGAGACTGTGGTCTCCTGAAATTCTTTCGGATCCAGGGTATGAGTGCCCAAGTCAAGCTGTTGGAGTACCTCGTTCATATGTGGGACGTGGACCAACAAGTATTCCACATGGGGGTCCACACATTGTCCTTGGATATCGAGAACGTTTACTTCCTACCAGGACTATCACGACGTGGGTACCATGCTATCTTGACCAGTAGCTGAGGTGGTGGGCTGCCTATGAGTGAATATTGTCGTCAGTACTGTGTTCCAGAGGCGGAAAGAAGCAAAGGAAAAGTGGCCATTTGGGGGGTCCAGGATTTGACCCTTCGCACTATCTTGTTCACCATTGCTCATATGGATGGGAGTGTTGCTCCACACATGGCTCTCCAGAGCTATTTTCAGTACGTCATAGAGTGTACTGAGCCTTGGGTCGTTAACTGCTCAGACACAGTCCTTCGTAGCATAAAGAGGCAGCTAACAAAATGTAGGAAAGGCGACCTGAAGCAATTCGGGTACGGATCACTTTTGGTGTCCTTCTTTCTTGAGAGGGTTCCCTTGCTGAGTTTGCAGGTTGAGTGGGGTTTACCGGATCCAGAGGATCCGAGGATGTTGAGGTGGTGAAACCTCATGGCCCGACATGTAGCTGGACCAATCATCAAATACAATGATTCCTTCTTTGACTGGATGCGGCCACAGATGCTGATGGTTGGTGATTATACCTATGCCGGGTTGGACTTCCAAGGGGATCTATACTTGGCCCTACCTGAGGATGCTCAGTGGGGAGATCTAGGTAAGAAGTATGCATTTTTTCACTTTTAAGTGTTTTTGTGAGTTTTATTATATGCAATGTTTTTATGTTTGTCCAAGGTCTAATTACAAAAATTATTTTTTGATGACACAGATGTGGGGCCTTATCGACCTCCGGGTACCTCTCCTATCCAGTGATGAGGAGAGGTGGCTCCAGTGCCACGATGGGATGTTGAAGATTATGAGGCAGTGGAACAAAAATTAGAGGGGTTGAGTGCTGACATTTCAGACATGCCTATCAGAGAGGTCCCTCAGCGTTATCAGCACCATACGGTGGGCGTGTCAGAGTCTATTGGATGACTGCTTCGTAGGGTTGCTCGGGAAGTCATGTGTTATTGCGAGCATCACCCATGACATTTCTTTGTAGAATCTATGAGCTTCAGATTTTGAAATTTTGGTCCTTGGACAGAACTTTTTTGTAAAAAGCTTTTGATCGTTATATACATATATACGGCTTCTACCGGCTTATCTTGTGTTATGTGATACATGTGATATGATTGCTTTATAAATGGCCCAAATGTCTATCTAATACATAGTTAGATAATGCATCAGTTAATGTATTTAGACATCTAGGAATATGTTGATACTTAATATAATCAAAATAATGTTCCAAGAGGCGAATTCGTAAATATACCCGTAATAAAGTAGGAATTTGAATAGCATAGACATTACTTAACTGTAGTACTACTAGCTGCGAATCGAGTCATACAACCAAGTGACAGATACCGAGCAAGATAGAATCAATCAACAATTCGATAACAATGCTATACTCTGCAATATTATTGGTTGCGCGGTCGAGACACACACCTCATAGAGTGATAAGTTCGTTTGTAGGGGCGTAAATTTCCCAAGCAACAGAAGCAAGGTTCTAATTACTACGGCTAGTGCCATCAGCGAAGCTAATGTGGGGTAACGAAGACTCCGACATATGGAAACCAAACACAACGTAACATAAGGGTAGAGACCAGATAATGAAAAAAACATACTATAGTAACACACAAGAAGTATGATACAATAAAATAAAAGTACTCATGCACAGGTAATCTTAGGCATAGTACTTCTTTAAGTACAACCCATTTCTAGGTTCACTTAAAGGGATACCATCGTAATCTACTAACTCGTAATATCCTTTTTCCAACACTCGTCTAACGATGTAAGGACCTCGCCATATAGCTTCAAATTTTCCAGCTCCTAGAACATCCCGATCTTGTTCGTAAAGGAGAACCAGATCACCTTCAGAGAAAACACGAGGCTTAACATGTTTGTCGTATTGGTATTTGACGCGTTTCTTCTAGGCTTCTATGACTAGGGTGGTGTCGCGTTGAGTTTCATCTAATCGCATGAGATACAACAGACGTTCTTCTTTGGCAGAAGTGTTTGGTAGGAGTTCGACGAATAGTTTCAAGGAGGGTATCTCACATTCAATCGGGAGGATGTCTTCAAGACTATAGACTAACTGGAATGGTGTAAACTCGGTAGCAGACTCAGCGGACGTCTGATAAGCCGACAATGCTGAAAACAACATTGTGTGCCAACTCGTTTTGTGAATCCCTATCATTCATCGGAGCATGGTAATGAGAACTTTGTTAATTGCTTCGAATTGGCCGTTGGCTTGTGGGTAATAGGGTGTGGAGTTTTCATGGCGAAGACCCAACTTTTCAATGAGTTCGTACATCATGAAGTTTCTAAAGTGGCTACCATGATCAGTGACGATAGCCTGAGGAACACCAAAATGAGCTATGATGTGATTGAATATGAATAATGTTGTGGTCTTTCTGGTGTTGTCAAATGTTGGCATCGTCTCGGCCCATTTCGTAAAATAATCTATGGATACAATAATGTATCCATGCCCCCCGACCGAGTGAGGGTGACATGTCATGAAATCGATACCCCATTTCGCAAAAGGACCGATGGAGACCATAGGATGAAGAGGAGTAGGATGTGACCATATTTTATGGTTGTAGGTCTGGCAAGCGTGGCATTTTTGGACGGCAATTATACAGTCGTTAAATAAAGAAGGCCAAAAATACCTTGCTCGTAGGATCTTCTAGGCAGTAACATACCCAGACATATGACCACCACAGGCTCCATAATAACAGTCATTTAAGGCTTTCTCGAATTCGTCGAATGTGAGGCAGTGTCGAAAAACTGAGTCAATCCCACGATGATAAAGAGTATCACCGAGGATAATATACTGACGAGCTTGGTTGCGTATTCGACGTTGGTCAATACTAGACAAATTGGGATGGAAAGTTTGGGTTTGGAGATATATGATGATATCTCCATACCAAAGATCATCAGAACTAATTAGAAAAAGGGATTCATCAGGTAATGAATCGTCTGCTACATTTTCCATTTCAGAGTAGGGAAAGTTGCATATCAACTCGGCAAAAACTAAGGATTTCTTGGACTTAACACGTTTGAATTCTAATTCAAACTCCTGTAGTATCACGATCCACTTGGATTATTTTCCCCCTAGTAGTTGACGGGTGAGAATGTGTTGCATGGGGTTGCAGTTAGAAATTATCGTAGTCTTGCAAGAGAGGATATAGTGCCGAAAATGTTGGACTGCTTGGACGATTGCCAAGGCCAGTTTTTCGACATGTAAATACTTAGTTTCGGTAGGTGTTATACTTTGAATCAAGTAATAGATATCATGTTTTTCATGAGAATCATCCTCCTGTACAAGAACCATAGCGATGGTGTAATCTGAGGCTATGAGGTAGAGGAAATAATCGTGACTGTAATCGGGGGGGGAAGAGAAGCGGAGCACATGTCAAGGATAGTTTCAAATCTTTGAAGGCTTTGTTTGCGATGGTATCCCAGATGAACTCAAACCCATTTTTGAGTAGTTGCATAAATCCAAGAGTTATCTCGGCATAGTTCGGGATGAAACGATGAAGAAAGTTTGATTTCCCTTGCAAACTTTGTAACTGGCAAAGCGAAGAAGGAGGAGGGAGATTGAGAATTGTCTCAACCTTTAAAGGATCTACCCTGATGCCTTGACGTGAAATGATAAAACCTAGAAGTCGGTCAGATTCTATGCAGAAAACGCATTTGTGAGGATTCAAGCATATATGGTAAAAACGACATCGGAGGAAAATGGCTTGGAGGTGTATTGGATGATCGACTCGGCGCATGGAATGAGCGGGTAAGTCATCAAGATATAGCTGCATGATGTGCTTGATATCATGGAAGGCATAAGACATAGCACGTTGAAAGGTTGCGCCAACGTTTTTAAGACTGAAAGGAAGTTTTCGATAAGCAAAAGTGCCCCAAGGACAAATAAAAGCGGTTTTGTGTTGGTCCTTGGGAACAATATTGATTTGATTATATCTGGAGAAACCATTCATCAGAGAGAAGATTTCACTTCTAGCACAATCATCGACAATCTGGTCGATGAAGGGGGTAGGAAAGTTGTCTTTAGGACATGCTTTGTTAATATCCCTATAATCAACGCACATGCGAATTGTGCCTTGTTTCTTGTCGATCGGGACAAGATTGGAAACTTAGTCAATGAGAGCCACCGGGTAAATAAAGATATCTTTGAGAAGTTTCTTGACTTCAAGCTTGATAGAAACCACTTTACGTGGGTGAACTAGACGAAGGCATTGCCGAACGGGTTGCGTGTCTAGGTATTTCTTAATCTCATGTATCACAATGTCGGGGTCAATACCTGGCATTTCTTCATAGCTCCAGGCGAAGACGTCATGAAATTCTTTGAAAAGTGACTTGTAGGTGACGATCTTGTCAGAGGAACACGAAGCTCTGATATGCAAATTTTCGACAATTCCAGGTTTGATGGATATGTCGAGGGGAATAGTGGGTGAGATATTGATTAACTTCCCTTCGAAAAACACATCGTGTGTGGACGCGGGAACAGTGGAAATGACGACAATGGTATACGGGGTCGAGATTCATTGGTATCTCTTGATGGTGTGTTGTTACAAGAAGAGGATGGAATGATGATTCCCATCGTCCCAGGGGGTGTCTTTCATGACATACATAATCATCTCGTCCATGGGAAAAATGACACGGAAAGGATCTGGAGATAAATCACCAAGAGAGGGGATAGGAGGAGTTGTCGATTGAATGAACTGATAGGCAGACTAAACCGAACTCAAAGGCATTTCGTCACTGTAATGAAGATGATCATCGGAGTCGGGTACCATCCATGGGTCATGAGACGCAGGGGTTCTGGTGGATATCATGTTGATTGAAGCAACAGATGGATATGAAACATCGGGCGGTGGGATGGGGAAGGTACCCATTAATGAAGAGTCTTTAAGAAGACCCACGCCTACGTTCTCGTATCTTGGGGGGGGTGCGGTTTGACAATAAACGGTACATTTCCAGTGCATGTATCTGAGTTAAAGAAGGCTAATTGGTCAATGGTAATTACCTTTCCTTGATGTGGGAAATGTACAACATGAAAAAGAGTCGACACAACTACGTGCATGGAATCAATCCAGCTACGGCCAAGCAAAAGATTGTAATCGAGAGGAGCATTGAAGACTTCCACTTCAACTTGGACCGTTTTGCCTTCTAACGTGATTGGCAATAAAGGGAGGACACTGTAAGGCTTAAAACTTGATCCATTAAAGGCTTTGAGTGTGTTATGGGATTCAGTCAAAGAGGGAGAGCCGATGTCTTTCCAGCAGGTAATAGACATGACGCACGTCGAGGCACCCTCATCGATAACAATTCTACAATTTTTTTTGTCGGAGACAATAACTTGTATTTGGAATGCAAGTTGAGGGGGTAACCTTGGAATGTGATCTTCCAAGTCAAAAATTATTAAATTCGTATCCATAGGGTCGATTCCATCGATAGCTTTTAATAGTGCCTTCCGTTGTGTAGGAAAAATTTGAAGGACTTCGAGGGCTAACATCGCAGATGGTGCTTGGGCCAGATCTTCAACAATGATGTAGTTCTAGGCAGCACAGGCATGAGGATTGAAACCCAATTTTTGAACGACGCCCTTTGGAGGAGGGCGAAGGACTACGTCGAGGCTCAGTCGTTTGAGATGAAGAGGACCGTTGGTAGGTGGAGTCGTAGGAGATGCTTGGACCAACGAAGGAGGTGTAGCATCAACCTTCTCTTTGGAGGAAGAATAATCTTTGGCTCGAGTGGTAAGTGTGATGTCACTTTGCTTTGAATCACCTGTACACATTAAGACATAAGATGTAGTGGAGGGGGATGGTTGGTCATGAATGACCAATTGGGCCTATTGTTGAGAAGGGAAAGGTTGTGACAATACGACCGGAGTGGGTGGTTTCATGGTCCCTTGAAGGAACTTAGTAACCTCAACGCATCATGGACAATCCTTAGTGTAGTGATCATCACCACAGATAAGACAAGGTTATCGGGGTTTGTGTTTATCCCTATCCTCAATAGGTGGAGTTTTGGTTCTCTCTGCTTGTGAAGTATTTTTGTCCTCCTTATTCTTACCCTTTCCTTTTCTGGATTTGTTTTTACTGGCGGGGGTAGATTGAACAACATTTACCTCAGAAGTCTTGCCAGTGGGAGGGGTAGGAGACGAAGAATTTTAAACATTAGAAGAAATGGGTTTGGGGTTGTTGCTAGAAGCGGAATGTGGTTGGGCATGGAAAGTGCCAATCACACCGTCGGTTGCATGAGAAGCAGCAGGAGTAGTTGAAGTGGCGGAAGTGGAAGGACGAGGTGCATCAGGGAGTAAGTCGTAAAGAGTACCCATTTGTGAGTAAACGAGGTCAAGGTATTGAGCACAACTAATGGCCTATTCTTGCGTGACAACTCCACCCATGGTGATGTCATGACCTATGTCATTCACAAAGGATTTTGTGACCACTCTGCTAGCAACTGATTAGGAAGTTTGAGTTTGATGAGACATCGTCTTCGTCGCCACTCATGAATGTGATCGGAGATATGATTGGCTTTGTTTTGTTTGAAAKAACTCAAAATCTCGGTCACCATTTCATAATGGATCGGTAACTGGTAGTGGGTGAGGAAAGCCATAGCTAGGGTGTTGAAGTTGGCAAAGAAACCTCATGGTAATTATATATACCACTTCGTGGTMGAACCCGTGAGAGTTCGTTGAAAAAGGCATAAACAAATAGAGTCATCCATCAAGGAGTTGGATGAGCACCAAAGGTGAAAATTCATGACGTGATTGTTTGGGTCCTCTCCTTCTTTGCCATCGAATTTAGGAATATCAAATGGTAGTTTGGCTAGTATAGTGGGCCATTGGGGAGAGTGACGGATTGGATCATTTAAAATCCTTGACAGATCCGGGAGGTCCAGGGTGGCTAAGAAAGGTAACTGTATATTCACATGCAGGTACTAATGGCTTTAGGGAGGGAGTCCTGTCGGCAAGCCAGTGGGACCATAAGTAGTCTGCATATAATGCAAATACCCAGGCAGATTCGGTGGTTGTTGTGGAGGAAAGTAACTCATTGTATTGTATCATTGAACAGGGGCGTGGGGTTGAGCATTCAAGCCCCAAATAGGATTGGATGTACCTGGATATGGTTGGCTTATACTAGGGGGTATAACAGATGTAGCTGGAGGTTGTTTCCCCCCAGTCGATTGAGGATTATGTTGTATCATATGGTTCCAATACTGGGCCAAGGATGGAGGTATGTTTTGTCCATAGGGTGGGGTCGGTGGGGGTTGTGCTCCGATCAAGGGTTGTGTTCCAATCAGGGGTTGTGCTCCAATCAGGGGTTGTACTCCAATTGGTATGTGCCCTGTAAGGGGGGGGTGAGTTGGGCCTCCTTGGTGAAATTTTCCACCAACAGGAATCTGGTAATTTGGTGTGAATGAAAGAATGGTGCCACTAGGATCAGTGCCACTGATAGAGGATGGAGAAGGTCCTCTGAAAGGGGGTGGAGGAAGTGTCGGAATGAAACTGGGAGGAGAGTTCCCAGAAGAAGAGGGACCACCTGGAGTTCCATATGCGATTTGTGTAGGAATGGGAATAGAGGCATTCAATGCATGATATCCGGGTGGAAGAGTCGATATGACTCTGGGCAAAAACGGTGTGACAATAGGGTCTTGGCTAGCTGTGGTAATCCCGATGTGAAGACTCGTAGTATCTGTATAATGGACCATTTTTAAAGGGAGGGTCAAGATGTGGTCATCTCACGGAGCTTTTGTACTAGGAAAATAATAAGTAGTAGTAAAAGGTACTGTGTCTGGGTCAGAGGTTTCGTGGAACATAGGTGAGACGATGATATCAATGCCCACTCCTGAACCAAAGAGATCCTGTCTAAAAATGCTAGTAGCCCAAAAAGGATCTTGGCCCTCAGGTCCTGGAAAAGGTCTAGTCGGTGATCCAGAAGACAAAACAACTAAGTCTCCGGAAGAATTTACTCGCATAATATGTCTCTCAGATTTGGGGTGAAGTCAAAATTCCTCTCGAGAATTGGTAATTCAGAACCGTTCTAGAGAGTCAGTTCTTTCCACTTGTGGAGTGGTGACGTCTTGGACTTCCCTCTATTGAAGAGAGCCCTCCAGTGAGCTGGTAGGAAAGGGTTGAGAACATTCCAAATTTTCTGGGGGTAAGCCCTACATTCTATGTGAACGACGTGGAGGGTCTATTGTGAACGAGTTAAAAACTTGTGAAGAAAATTCTATGGTCAACTTGGGTAAACAAACAACATGCACTAGTAAAAAATCTAGGAAACAACACCAAGCAAACAAGACCTTCTAATTCCGAAGTCACTAGTTGGTGATGAAATCTAACATTGCAACAACGAGATGAGAAGGGGCTGGGCTAGTGTGGAAAAGTTACGTTGACGACCTGCTTAACAGACTTACACCCTGGTGCAAGCTCCCACACATAATCGTGGGTATACCCTCCAAGGAGCCCGAGTGAGTTTGGCCAACATCAATTCCAGGTACCATGAAGACTTTCCCCTTCATAGTCACCTTGTGTAAGACCCTAAGAAGATAGGCCACTAAAGTTATCACCAACAACAATAAATCCTGGGGGGATAGTCGACAGTCCGATCCACATGCAAGGGCAGGGTATCTAGCCTGAAATCAACTTGAGAGGCTTCCACTCATCATTGTGGGTATACCTTCAAGTGACCCCCGTAATACATGCAATCTCTACACCGATATCAATAAAGCAGGGTGAGTAACTCTGCCAATATCAATGCGACCTCGGGTTTGACCCTTGTGTGAGAAGGGCTTCCTAGGAAAAAATGTTGCAAATGGAATTTGACACTCCTTAACACAATATGCTATTGTGTGTTTTGTGTTTTGGAGAGTGTATCTCTCTGCCTATTCCAAAGCTCTAGCCTAGCTAATGTTGGCGTAAAAGAGTCCTAGAAAAGAGTTACTAGTTAAATTTTAAAATTGTGCAATATTATTAAAGGTTGTTGTTACTCAAAGGTGATGGAAATGAAACCGATGTTGTGTGAGACTTTGACCCAACAATGCATAGATAGGAATGAAAAATATCAATTCTTGTTCGATGAATACTATTTACAGGAGGGAAAGAGGAGTTTTCTGGAACAATCTTGAACTACGATATACGATCTTCTTTAAAATGCAATATCAACGAATCACGTAACAATGACAATTCTCTATTTGTTCTATTTCAACAATTGATTTCCAATATTTTCAAAATAAAAATGATTTTAAAAAGAAAAACATTTTTTACTTTTCAAAAAGAACCACACAACGGTGGTGGAATTAAGGAAAACCAATAACTAATGACAAGAAACATACAAAACCCAAACCAATCTTTCAATGAAGACAAAAATGACAAGCATACAAGACTAGTCTTTTCAAATGCATGAGGGAAAAAAATTTCCAAGCAATGGGCAATTGAGAAAGACAAATAATCCCAACTTTTAAACCAATCATCGGCTCCCAACCAAACAAGCACTCATATTCTAGGATCATATATTATATCCTTTCTAAGAAAAGGTCAAGAGATGAAAGTTGAGAAAAAATGAACAAGCAGAGTCTTTGATTTTGGAAGACTGATCGTTCACAAAATCCGAAGTCAAGAAACAATCAATCAGTGGCCCAAGAAGTTCTCTTCAAACACACATACAAATCTGGGTATCTGAGCATACAAAAACCTTAATCCCAAAATTTTGCAAAATGGGTTCGCAGGCAAGAAATGGTGTATAGTGCGAGAATGGAGCATTCTCATAGGCTAGCCACAAGTAGAGTGCGAGAGGTTTGCACTAGACTGCACAGTAGGGTGTGAACTCTAGTATTTCTCGTAGGCAAAAGAAGGGTTTAGTGTGAGAATGACTGAAACTAGGAAAAATTTGGAAAAAAGACAAAATTTTTGAAGGGACTTTTGGACCCAGAGAGTCTATCAGGGTCTCCTGAAGACTCAGAGATTGATAGAAATGAAGAAAGGTAAGGCAAGAGAAAATGGCCAAGGAAAAACACCAAAAACCACTAAAAAATGGGTTGCATCCCCAGTGGAGTGACTAATTTTGTTATCGGACTAATCGGTAGGTGCGGACACCAATAGATCTCCCTAGATCCACCTAGATCTAGAACAAAATAGGACATGACATGACTCTTTCCCTAAGTTGTGATCATTGAATCTGCTAATATGGAGGAATAAGTGACATACCTTTGTATCGCTTCCTTAGGTCTCTATTGCTCTCGCTTCACTCTGGTGCTCTTGTGAGGTCAATACCAAGACAACACAAACCAACCAAAGTGAATATAGAAAAATGTATTCAATGTCAACTTATGCATATGATCAAGGAATTACACAATAAAGTAAGAGTGACTTTATGGGAAAGGGACATGCCACTGTATCATATTAATTGAAAGTAGAACCTGATCACCTTGATGTTGCAAAATTCCTTTCATTGACCCTTGGTTCCAACACACACACTTGCTCTGTACTTGCATGAAGAAGATCCAATTCCTCTTGATAGACCAACTAGAGCCTTCAAGCCTCCATCCAAGCAAGGTTCTTCACACAATTCCTTCACCAATTCTTCAATTAATCTTGCTTAACCTTTTCCATGAGAAACCGTTCAATATATAGGATAAGGAGAGATGGTTACATGGATGAGGATGATCCCATCAAATCTGAGAAGTCAGTAAAATGACAACCATACGAATGCCAACTCTTTTTCTAGAAGATTCCCTTCTAGAACCCCCGATACCTCTTTTCTTTTCCAAGTTTGAAAATAGGTTCGCACCCTGTGTATGGAGCAAACTATGAGAAGTTCACACCTTATATGAAGGTGGCCTAAGAGAATGAGGGATTCTCGCACCCTAGGCCATATGAAGCCTGTGAAATCACTTTGAAAATATGCTTTTGGAAGGAGACAAGATCCACTTTTCTCAGGAAAAAAGTCCTTGTTGGGAGCCTGAATACACCATTATTAATACATGACCAAGGTGACCAAAATCATGTGTAACACCTATGCTTTCAATGCAAGCAAAGAATATTTTGACATGCATAGGGAACCGGTACCTGGAGGAAAAGTACACATATTTAAGAATTTATGGAGCTATGATCCCACCGCGTCTTCTACATATATATGTTCCTAATAGGTTGGTTATCAAGGAGATTTTCTATCAATCTATCATGTAGGGTTTCAATGCTACCCTGGTAAAAGAGAAGAATTTGTTTATCCCTTACAATTTTCAAATACGACACTATGTAGTGAAAGATGCCAAACATGCTAAACAGGGGGGGAAAGTAAACTTAGAGTATGGATTCATGACAGGAAGATACATGAAGCATGAACCTAAGGGACTAGTTCTAAAATATCCAGGACAAGTGGCTCTAACTTGGACTTATGCGCATGAAAAATGGGAGTGGGAGCTATTCACTGAAAATGCTCAAGATTGGAAAGAAATGTAAAAAATAAAATCCAATCACAACATAACCATATTTTCCTCTTTGCCTATAGATGAATAGATAAAAATGGTAAAGTTAGGAGCATCCTCGAGAAAAGGAGTTGGTACAAAGTCACAAGGAGGAGAGGGGGACCCCATGATAGAAAAGGAATGATGGAATATACAAGTAGAAGAAGAAAGGATAATAAAAGAGCAAGCTGAAGAAAGAAGGAATCAAGAAGAATAGAGGAAGAAGTTGCAAATCAAGAAGTACTTACGAAAATAAGAAAGAAAGATAAAAATAATCAAAGGAAAAATGAATTTATTGAGAAAATAAAAAGAGATTAGGAGGAACATGCCTGACAACAAGAAGATGAAAAGAAGAAAAAACAAGAATAGGGATGGGCTGATGAGTTGAGAAAGATCTAGGATGAGGCAACAAAATGACATAAAAAATAATAACTAGATCAATTGAAAAGAGAAAATATGAAATAAGAACAAAAGAATAGTGAAGAACAATGGACTTAATACACCGTGAAGGAGTTTGGTGAAATAATTGACCTAACAAGGGAGAAAGATAAAGAGGAAGGCTCCATTGTTCCCATAATCAATGAAAACCCCAAAACAGAGAAAAGTCCTACAAATTTACCAATGGTTAAAGAAACATGAAAGGAGGAGGGTGAGAAGAAGGATGATTCTCCCACAAAGAAGGATGACCCCCCTCATCAAGGAAATAGTGACATTTTATCAAGAAATGATGAATTAGACAAGGACCAACTTGGTGGAAAAGACCAAGAGGTGAAATTACCTGGAGATAAGAGGGAGAATACATATGGGAAAAATGTTGAAGACAATAAAGGTGGGAAAAACCCAAACAATCAAAGAAATGTTGAAGTGGCAAATGGGGAGTTGCATAATGATTGAGGTGATGGAAATGATGCATAAGAAAAGGACATAGAACATGATGAAAATAGTAAATAAGACAATAACATTGTCCCTAAGAAATCACATGAAAATGATGAGGAAACCAAGAAGTTCGATGAGATTCTTCCATGTGACTCATCGATTTTAGGGGAAACGACTGAGAAGAAGATTCAATAAAAAACCTAAGGGGATTCCATCACTAAGGATAATTCCAGCCAGATAGAGAAGAATATAAGGGAGGAATCACCAACAAAATAACTTACCCAAGACTCGATATCAGAGCAGTTATATACTCCAAGAAGCCTAAGAAACATACTATCCTAGGGTGATCATCCAATTTCCCAACCAATGGAGGAGGTGGGATATTTATAGATCTTTGGTTATGACAAGAAGAAAAAATATATAATGAAGTGAACTCACAAGAAAAGGATGGTCACTTTAGATAGTGGGGTGGTGACCACAACTAAAGAAGTTATCATAGACACTAAGAATACCAAGGCAAGTCAATTACACTCAACAGGTTTGGCTATATCTCATGCTTCCTATGATAAGGAATTGGTAGAAGATAAGGAATTAGAGTAGACTATAACTAAAATAGACTCTCTCAAGCACCAATTATAGTACCATAAATAGGCTTTGGGAGAAACAAACTTTAAAGAAGACCTACTGGAGATACATTCCATACATCTAAAGGTACATGAAGATATAATAGTGTAGGTAGTAAATCTACAGGAGGAGTCCCTATTGTTTGGACTCAATCATAAGGATATGCATTGATGGGCTGGTACCCTTGATAAAGTTGAATTTATCTAGTCAATACAAAAAGAGAGGGGCAAAGAGGACCATCATATAGATTTTTTGTCAAATGAACAAATGGACCAGATGTAGTTGGAAACTAAACATTTGGTCAAAATTGTGGAGGAACCTATAGATAGGGTCGATGAAGAATGGAACACCATGGTCGAATCTGGAACAAGATAAACCAGTCAATTGTAGAAATTTAGATGGAAAATTTCGGTGCCCCTGTCGAATTTCTCCTGATAGATGAGGTAGCAGGTAAGTCCCAGTGATCGAACAATGAATATAAACAATAGATCCAGTCAATCACCGCGATGGAAAAGGGGCACGTCCATAGGTATGTATTCGACCAAGTCAAAGTCATATAACACCATATAGAGCAATTAATAGATAAGAAAAAGAAGCACGCCCTCCGGTTTTGTAACAATAAGCATGAGATGAGCATGGAAATGGACCAACAAAGTTTCCCATTCACTGATAGATGCATTTAACTCTTCAAATAATGGGTTGACTATGTGGGTGCTAATGCAAGCATGAGGACTCCTAGATCCCCTGATTCATTGTGACTTGGATTGATGAATGTCTATTTTGAGCCGATAAGGTGGCACTTTTCTTTAGTTTTGATTTATATAAATAAACAAGTTAGGTCGATAGAACGGAACTTTTGGAAATTGATCAATTTGATTTTATATTGTATTCATGAACTATTTCGATAATTAATATTGAAGCTCCTCTAGAGCCTGAAGTTGATTTTGACCCAATTTCGCGATCTACATTGCATCGTGGATTGTTATTCTTTGGATCATTGTTTATCGATGTCTAGTAAGCCATTTCATGACCAATTTATCTTGTGATAAGTGTTATTTTACATCGATTATTACCTTTTGTTTAATCTACATGTGAATGAAATTTTGGTTTTTAGCTTTTATGATAAAAAAATATAGAATTATTTTTTTATAGTTGACAGATTTTGACCATGATATTTTCATGCACTTATAGTAGTTGTTATATGTTTGTTTTAGAGAATTATTTCAGGAAAATCTATCTATAACAATTGATTGGTTATTTGTCATCTTAGTTCTTTAAGAAGTTATCTTTGAGAAGGACTGTTTTATTCTACTTTCACTTATTTAGTGTTTTACAGAATTAATTTTGTGAGCTATCCATATATACTTAGTTATTCTAAAACATATGAAAAAAGGGTTTCCACCAAAGAGAATAAAATACAAGAATGAAATTGATAATATCTTAAAGCCTATCAAAAACCTGTCGAATCACAAATATGGAGAATCACACTACCCCAAACAAAGAAGAGTCTAATTGGGCCTCATCTTCAGGTATGATTCCTACTATTGAGTAAAAGGGAATCCAACCCCATCAACAAGTTAAAATATATACATATATATTGCAAATCAATTTCCAAGCAATGAAAATGGACTTTATCCCTGATAATGACACCAAAATTTTATTGCACAAATTCACACTTGTTGAGCTAAAGTCCAAAATCTCAAGTGCAATCCTGCGTAGCTGAGAGGGAAGGCCATTGTCACCTCACCAACCCTCTTTCACTTTAGGCCAAATTTCCTCCATATCAAGGGAATTTTGTATGGATCAATATTTTTAGGACTTGGGGCAAGGAATCTTAACATAGATATTGAAGTCTAAGAAACATGAGTTTGGATAGATTTAGAGTGTTAAAGAAACATCATTAGAAGTCTGGAGGTCAATGGATTTTTATTGGGCCTATTGATTCAATCATGCAACACTTGGAGCTTGAACTTGTAATGTCCCCCAGCCCATCTGAAGGACATTATTGTGCGAAATACTCTTAAAAATGAAATTCCTACTAACTAATTAGTTATTTTACTAATAGCCAATTTCATGTAGCTTAAACAATGATGAATTAAAACAAATTTAAATATTTTCTTTAACAACAAAATAGAAGCATCTACAAAATGTTAATAATTAACATGAATTGCAGCAAAACAACTCAATACAACAACATATAAATCATTTCCAAATACACAGAGTTCATGCACAACAGTTAAATACATAATTTAACACAACAACAAGATAAAACACTTATACTTTCAAGACAATTGTGCAACCAACTCCTTGGGATGGACGTTCCACCCAACCATAGACTGATTGTTCTAAACCTCAATAGTCAGTCACCCAAGAGATGATGCTAGCAATCCACAAATGAAGGTGGTCTCTCACAGTCCACTAACATCTCATAAAACTCTCAACCCAATTGATATTCTCCTACAAATATCCTGAATTTCCACCAAATCTCTTCCTCTTGACCTTTTCAACCCAAGGAATGTACCCCTTCACTAATATTAGTCCCTCAGGTGTCCGATTCATTTATCAAGGTCTCTCTAGCACATGCAACTAGGAATCTCTCCACCAATAAACTCAAGGGAAGGTGCTTCTAGGAAAACTATCAACAAACTAACAACAAACACTTGTTGTTTAGTGCAACTCACCCAGGAGTTCACTCTTTAGGCCTGGAAACCTGGATATTAATTTTTCTAGCTCCAATTTTCTCCAATTACACTCCAATTTTCTCTATAATTCACCCTCCATGGCTGCATCAACTTCAATCTCTCTTTCTTTGTATTTTCTTAGCTCCCATGCACAAAATTGACTAACTAAAAAATTCCCTCCAACCCATACAAATTTCCTCTCTTTAGCTTGCCTTCCTTGACTCACACTCTTTCTTGAGATGATTTTGTGCAACCCCCATGTGCCCAATAAATTTGGGATGTGACCACTCACACCCAACCTCTTACATGTATTCAATGATTGGATTTGGGAACACAATCAAAAAATGGGAAGGTTCATATACAAATAATAAATGTAGTAAAATGGATTAACTTAATATACATGGGTAATTTCTCCCTTGGAACCCTTTCTATAGCAGGAAAACCCTCCTATGGATTACACTAGGTTTCAACATGTAGGCAGAGCTAACTGTATAAAGTATCCTAATCTTTAACAACTAACCCAAATACATCCCACATTCATGCATAAAACACAAGGTAAAAAGATCTGGTAACTCTACCTTAAACTCCACGTCTGATGTCTATCCTATTATGTTCGGTTGTTCCTCGAATACAAGTCTCCTCCCAAGGACGACCTGTATTCATAAACAGAAAAACAAAGAACTAATAACATGCATATCATATATGAATTAGTTAGATGTCATAATTAAATATAAATCAAACATAAATATTGAACACATCATATTTGGGTTAGAAAAATTATTCCTTTTTATTAATCTCACAAAGTTACTTACAATGAGATCGACGAATGCTCCTCGAACCTGGTCTGGGCTCCTCTTCACCAAGATCCAACTTCACTTCCACGTATCTTTCTCCTCTTCAACTCTCTCTAGAGTATGGATTAGTCTTGCAATGGAGAAAAAAGGCAAGAATAGGCAATTCTGGCTCAAAACTCACAATGTGGCTGCAAATTCTTGGGGCAAGGGGGGAAAGTGAAATGGGTAGAGTTTCACTATTCTTATGCTTCTCTTTGGAATGAGACACCAACACCTCCTTTTATATGAAAAAAGGATGGTTATTCGGTTGGGTGACGGGCTATAGGTAGTGGGACAATTGGAAAACTACCCAATAGCCCGTAATCTCAAAGAATTCCTTGCAAATTTTTAATTTTTACAACTTTTGTGAGTATACGTAGGCTATAATGGTGCAACTAGAATATGTATGTGAGATGTAGTGGTGAAACAAGCATTTGTACATGGGCAGTAATGGTGCAGGGCACGTACATCTTCAAAAATATGGTTTTTAAGAAGAGTTGCTCAGTGATGGCTTGGAAAAAATAGCAAGTAAGATGGCCTGATGCCAGGTATGCATGTATGGTGCAATTTAGGGTTATACTAGATGCCCCCTAATGTGTGAGGTTAGAAGAGAATCTGATGGCCAAAATACATTACAAATATTTACCAACGTACGAAGCGAGTGAGCCCAGGACAAGAGTTCAGGAGGTTCCATCTGCAAAAATAATAATTGTCCACCGATTCGGGCATAACCATGCTTGGGATGAAATAAATCATGGTTTCCTATCAAATACATTGCATATCCATGTCATATAACTATATAAAGTGTAGCCGCGAGCAATACACAACATATATACATCTCAAAATCAAAGATATACATGTATAGTATCCATCTTCAAGAAGCCAATGACGCCTAATGGCTAGAGATGAGGCCTTCAGAGCTCAAGAAAAAACTTCAATATCTTCAAAACTTGGGTAGGATTGTAATGTGAGTGTACGACTTCAGTACCCAGAGGACTTCAAAGACTCATCAGGGAACAAACAAGAGGGTCTCAGTGATCAGGCAGAGAACTTCAGTGATTTCGAACAAAGACTTGATTGGACTTTCGGGATAGTCAGGCATGAGGGAAAGAGACAAACTACAGAGAGGCCGAATCAAGTTGGGTAAAACTTCCCTTGGACAATAGCATGACAGATGATCAGACTCAGGAATCATGACATTGACATAAGTTAACGATGCAGGAGGCAACGCAAAATATCCATGTGTTTGGAAGAATAACCAAATGGAGGAGGGCACAACTCTATGTAGAGAGAACAACTTCCTAAGGTCATATTAAATCCTGAAGCTTGAAGAACAAATGGAAGGATGTGATTTTTCCAAGGGAGACTCATTGTGATACCATAAAAAGAAAATACTTTTCTCATCCTCTTTTTGGGGTATATTTGATTTTTTTGTATTTTTCAATAATTTTGGAAAGCTTGAAAAAGAATAAATTAATGCTACATTACAAAGGAGGAACAAGTGTCGCAAGCATACTAGTTCCAAGTGCAAGGAACATACTAATTCTCAGAGCAAGGAGACATGTGCAGGGAAAGGACACTCGGGAAAATTCCTCCATGGGTCAAGGTTCAGTTGAGAGCAACATGGAGCTGACATTAGGCCAAAGATGCAGAGATGCAAATGCAATTAATAAGACACAATGCTAACGTCCTTCAATGTTATTTTAAATGAGCCCAAAGAAGGTAAGCTCGGTGGTTTTTCATTTTTAGAGAATCTGAAAAAGTGCAAAAGAAGACTCCACTGGGGTACCTTTTTCGAAGGTAGTCTAGTTGGTTAGAAAAAAGGGTAGAATAACACCGAAAAGACGTCTATTCAAAACCATTTTAATGAGTGTGACAAAGACAAGATCACTCGACAATATTTTCAATTTTAAGGAGTTTGAAAAGAGCTTAACTATGGAGTCGCTGCCTTTTTCTAGATTTAGTCTCCTTAGCCCGAAAAAGTAAAAATTTGTTGAGGAGAACTCTCTCGGCGAGATGAATCACCTGAGGTGTACCTTTTTCATCCTTAATATACAGGTCGGAAAAGGGGATAAACTCATGCTAGATGATGGTTTTCTGAACCAATTAACGAGTGTGAAAGAACAAGGTCACTCAACGATCTTTTAAATTTTAAGGAGTCTTAAAAGAGCTTAACTATGGACTCCATAGAAGATGTTCTTCTAGACCAGTTTAACGAGTTTGAAGGAATGAGGTCACTCAACTATATTTTCAATTTTAGGGAGTCTAAAAAGAGATTAACTATGGACTTTGTGGGGGTTCCTTTTTCGTAAATTTAGTCCCTCGGGCCCAAAAAAGGGTTAAACTTATACCTGAGAATACTCTTCTAGCGAGCCAAAGTTCCTAGAGAGTACCGTTGTTCGTATAATTGACCATCTCGACCGAAAAAGGGGTAAACTACCACTAGAAAGACGTGCCTTAAATTTTTAGTTTGGCGAGCATGAAGGAAAACAAGATCGCTCTACAATCTTTTCATGTTTATAGAGTCTGGAAAGGGATTAAAAGAAGACTCATTTTATGGGAGTCCTGAGGTGAGGTCAAGAGTGATAACATATCAGACGTATGAGGCTCAAACTTTTAATCAGGACAAGAATAACAAGGTCTCTCGAGCCTAAAGCCATTAATGACAACATGGACACCAAAATGCAACCAGGATCTACTTAGGGCATCCATGTAGAGGTAGCATCTACCACTAAATTATGACACTTCTAAAGAAACAATGATGGTTCCATGTCACAATTCGTTGGGATCGATCCTATGGAAAAATGGAAAAGACAACGAGATGCAAAAAGTGGAGGTGAAATCCTAACTTAAATGCAAAAAGTTGAAAAAATGACTTTTACCAAAGAACCTTTAAAAGTGACCCATCTCCCAAAAAGTTTTCAAAACCAAAAGTGAAGTGTATCGTAACATCCAATGAGAAACTCAAGAACCATGTTAAATTATTTTCAAGCTAGAAAAAAACAACAAAAGGGTCCAAAAAATGACAAAAAGAGCAAAAAACGTCTATAAATAGAAGTTGGCAACTCATTATCACCATTGCAATTTGAGGATTGACAAAAAAGACAAAAACACCCCTTTACTAAAAGAGTTTATTCTGGGAGCTTCAAAGGACGAAACGAACTTCCGCTCAAACCAAGTAAGTACAAACTAGCTCCTCCTATATTTCAATACTTCTTTCTTGCATTAGTTTTAATTTTTGGGGGGGCATGCACTCTTAAAAAGGGGCGGCCCTGCATGTATGCGGGCTGTCCAAGGACAACCCATGTATGCCCATGGGAATAAAACACTTTTCCCACATGAATACATGACTATGCTCACTACAACCTGCGTACACCCTCAAAAAGGTAAATAAAAAATAAAATAAAAGATCTAACTCCCCTTTGAACTTGTCATTGACAGGATGTATGTCCATCAGAGGGGGAGGGAGCATCAGGATATAGATATCTTGGTCAATGAGGACCATGCATCTATGGCTGCATTGAGACAATGCGGGTTGTAGAAGTTCTTCCGGTGTCCATTCATGAGGGCACAACCTAGGCTGTTGAATGCCTTGGTAGATTATTGGCATCCCGACGCTGAGGTGTTTAAGCTCGAGGGGCAGTCGTTGACTCCAATGACTGAAGACATTTACTTTCTGAATAGACTCTTGAGGAGAGGTTAACCATTCAAATTGCATTCTTTTCCCCCCGTACCTCACAACATTTCCGAGTTGATTGAACTTCATTGCGAGGCCAATACTAAGAAAGTAGGTTCTTAGGTGCCTATCAATAAGATCACCAACCTATCACTAAAAGGAATAGTCTTACTCATTGGGCGGATCACTGGATCTGCAGCTTTACATCAGGCCTCCCGGGCACACATGCATTGTGTAGTGCAGTGCTTGAATGCATGAATTTTTTATTGGAGTATGACCATGCTAGACTTCATGAAGAGACAACTCACCGAGTGTCACGGGTGGAACAACAAGAACTTTGGGTTCGATACTATTCTATGCTTGTTCTTTTTTGAGAGGGTACCTAGTCTTTGTCCTCGAGAGATAGTGTGGGGGCATGTGGCCTCCGCCCCAACAATGTTTAGATGAGTGACATTGCTTCCATGACAGGGGGGCGGAAGGACCATAGAGGCATTTGAAGACACCTTTTTTGACTGGTGGGCGTGACAGATTCCGACAATAGAGGACTACCCCTACACTGGGATCAACTTTTCCAGGGACCCGTACATGCCCTTACCTCCTGGAGCTGAGAAAGTAGAGATGGGTACGTTTTTATTTTTAAAGTTATTTAATTTTTAGTTTCTTTATATATATATCATTTTTATGTGTACCAGAGTATCTAACAACTATGTATCTATTATGTACAAATGTGGGGGCAGTGCGTCCAACATATTTTGCGAGGAGCAGGCAGCGTCCTTGACCAGAGGTAACACCATCAATGGTCATTGGACCAACATAAGCAAAAATAGGGGGACCTCCAATTGGAGAGGCTAAGAGAGTGTTGAGATAGGTGGAACGGAACCTCAACGCTCTCACTCGTACAGTTCCCATGGCCGAGATCGAGGATCTCCCTCCATCTATGTAGCCTCATGTAGTTGGGGTGCCATGCACTTGGGTCTAGTTTTTTCGGTGTTTGGAAAACACCGTTGTTCACTGTGGCAGGGCCAACAGGCCCCATGCTTAGCTTAGGGTGTACCACTTATGTGCCAAGGGAACTCTTTTTGTATATTTTTTAGAGCATAAGTGCGACAATGTATACCAAACATATTATTTTTTGAAGCTCTTGTGCCCACCTATGTACTCTAAGACTTTTGATATATATATATATATATATATATATATATATATATATGCATATTTACATATTTTTATGTATTATGGATCACATTTTTATAATGTATATACATGTGTATGTGTGTGCAATATGCCAATCTAATATATGATTAGCTAGAGTATCTGTGATTTGATTCAATCTCCTAGGAACATGGATATATGTAATGTAATCAAAGTATCGTTCTAAGACACGTACCCTAAGGAATCATTGGTGTAGAGTAGGATCATAAACGTGGTAAATCCCATTTAACTGGTACATAATCAGTTGTGCATCTAAGTAGACCCAGAGGTGAGAGATACCATGTGACAAAGAATCATGAAGCAACTCTATCACTGCATTGTACTCAGCGACATTGTTTGTGGCGTCACCTAAACATATACCTCCAGAAGATAGAAACTGGCCTTGAGATGTGAAAATCACCCAAGATACGGAAGCGAGCCTTCAAGTGAGTCAGCTAGCATCGTCTGCGAACCCAATGAACACCTCTGATTCACTTTACATCTGTCACAGCAAAAACAATGACATTAAAAAAGACACGTCCATAAAACAAAAAGACAAAAACTAAATTGTATAAGAACTATACATATGTACAAGAAGTCACCCAAGGCGACCCACCTATGAGTAATACCTCTTGATCTAGAGCCCATTTCTAGGCTCCACCAAAGATTTCCCTTCGAATTCAACTAGACAATAAGCACCCTTCTTTAATACCTCCTTCACGATGAAAGGTCTAAACCACATGGATTCGAACTTGCCTGCCCCCAGGGGATCCTTATCTTTTTCATAGACTAGGACAAGGTTTCCTTTGGAGAAAATCCAAGGACGAACATACTGATCATACTAACACTTGAATTTTTTCTTGTGAGCCTCGTTATCCAAGGTTGCATCACGACGTTGCTCATCGAGCTGCTCAAGATATAATAAGCGTTCCTCAAGCAGTGAAGTGTTTGGAAATAACTGTACTGCCAATTGTAGAGATGGGATCTGACACTTTATTGGAAAGACTAGTTCCAACCTGTAAACGAGTTGAAAATGTGAGAAACCAGCCGTAGTCTTTACAGACGTTCGGTAGGCCCACGAAGACAAGTACAACATCAAATGCCAATTTGACTTGGCCAAATTGATCATTCACTGCATAATAGTCTTGAGGGAATTATTCACAACTTCCACCTGACCATTCTCTTATGGGTAGTAGGGTGATGAATTATCTTGCCTCAACCCAAGATTTGATGTTAACTCATACATCATTTTGTTCTAAAAGTGACTACCATGGTCAGCGAAAATATCCCTTGGGATGTCGAACCTTGCTATTATCTGATTGAACAAAGAGAGAGCTTTTGTCTCACCATCATCTTTGAATGTTGGCATAGCTTTAACCCACTATGTGAAGTAGTCTATTGCTACGATGATATAACAGTGCCCCCTAGATGAAGGGGGGTGGAATGTAGTATAATCAATCCTCCACTTGGTGAAGGGTCTAACTGTAATGACGGGAAACATAGGAGCGGGTTGCGCCTTCATCTTCCGAGAGAAGATCTGACACAAGTGGCATTTCTTGACCGATTCAATGCAATCCTTGATTAATGTCAGCCAAAAGTAATCAGCTCCTAGAATCTTTTGGGTTTTTATCAACCTAGAAAAATCACCACCACATGCTCCACTGTGGAAGTCGTTAAGAACGCGTTTCGCTTCTTCATGAGTGAGACACCGATGAAGGATGCAATCTACACCTCGATGATACAAAGTGTCCTCGAGTATGAGATATTTTTTTGCCTAATGGCATATACGTCAATGCTCATCATGCGAAGCAGAGGCGGGGTACTTCAAATTCCTAAGATACACTAGTATATCTCCATACCAGGGGTCCGAAGATGAAATCAGAAAAAAATCTCCTTTAATCGGTGATTCTTCAGGCATAACATCACCTGACTCGATCGGAAGTTCCGAGATAAGTTCTGCAAAGAATAATGACTTCTTATATTTCAAAGAAACAAAATTCAAGTCGAAGTCCTGGAGAATGAAAATCCATCTACTGATATTTCCGCCGATTACATGTCGTGTCAACATGTATTGGAACAGATTCACAATGAAAATGACGGTGGTCTTACGAAACAAGATATAATGACGGAACTGCTAAACAGCATGTACTGCTGCCAATGCAATATTTTCAACATGGGAGTAGTTGAGTTCTGTTCCAACCAAGCCTCGACTCAGTTAATAAATCACATGTTCTTCAATTAGATCGTCCTCTTGAACCAAGACCATACTGATGGTCAACTCTACTGAGGCCAAATACAATAAGAATTATTTATTATAATTGGGTGGCTGAAGTAGAGGGGTAGATGTGAGGGCTCATTTCAACACTTTGAAAGAGCATTGAGTGGCTTCGTCCCAATGGAAAGGGACACCCTTCTTTATTAAACACATAAACCCTTTAGTCATCTCAGCATAGTTTGCGATAAAATGCCGAAGAAAATTGGCTTTTCCCTGTAAACTTTGAAGCTGAGGGATTGTGCATGGGGGAGGCAATTGAACTATCACCTCAACCTTTAGAGGATTGACCATGATCCCTATTTTTGAAACTATAAAACCTAAAAGATGACCCAACGCCATGCAAAAACTGCATTTTTTAGGATTCAAGAAAATGCGATAGTAGCGACATCGCTCAAAGATAATTCGGAGGTGCGTGGGATGATTAGCTCTCTTACGATATCATGATGTTGAATCATTGAGATAGGCCTTGAATATGTGTTTGAGATCGTGGAAAGAAAAAGACATGGCCTACTGAAAGGTGGCTCCAACATTCTTCAGGCCAAAAGACATCTTCTGATAAGAAAATGTACCCCAAGGATAGATAAAAGTTGTTTTATGCTACTCCTTGGGTTTAATCTGTATCTGATTATATCCCAAAAAACCATCCATGAAATAAAATACCTCACAGCCTGCACATTCATCGATGATGTAGTCAATGAATGGGGTGGGGAAATTATCTTTTGTACATGCCTTATTCAAATCACGGAAGTCCATACATACGCAAATCGTTCCCTGCTTTTTGTTGATTGGAACAGGGTTTGACACCCATTGCGTCAACTGAATGGGATAGATGAAACCAACTTTGAGTAGTTTCTCTAATTTATCCTTAATATTTGTTTCTTTCTGAGGATTAACTGGATGAATATTTTTCCGGATCGACTTGGCTTCAGGGTAAGTTGTTATTTCATGTTCGACTATTCTTGGATCTATGCCTAGAATTTCCTCATAAGACAAGGCAAAAACGTCGCAAAATTATTTAAATAAATCAGTGTAAATTTGAATCTCCTCGGGGGAGAAGTCCACTCTGACAAAGAAATTCTCCACGACTCCAAGGGTTATAGAGGTATCGATAGGTATTGTTTTAGCGATGGTTTCCATATTACCTTCGGCATAAACTGCATGCATATCCAAAGGATTGATAGGACAAGATATATCTCCATTCATAGGCAACATGAATTCACTAACCTCAATTCTTCCTAACTCTGAGAGAAAATACGATCTGTGATGGAGATCATCCCAGGCTTTGTCTAGACTAGTCAATGCCTCTATAATCTCCTCGTCAGAGGGAATACCAAGTCTAAGGAAACGATACTGGTGAGGGACCCTTGAGCCCAGGTACACTAAAAAACTGGATCTAACTCCTGTGCGGGAGTTGGATCGGGGTCAGCATAAGCTTGCTGGAATATAGAGTGTGCAACCTCTATCACAGACAAAGGAATGGCCATGCCATGATTCCTTGTCCCTTCCATCATGGCCGATGGGGAAGGAAGATTCCACAGATCATTAAAGTAAGTCATACAGAATGATGACACTTGAAATATTTCAGCGTTAGGATGGGTGGGGACATCCGATATGAACTTGACATCGTCAGATAGAGGCAGGTAATCAAAAGTACCCATCAAAGGTGGGCACAAAACAACCCCTATATTGATGATGTCGGGCTATGGGTTATCAATCATCGGGACCGTGGATGCCCCTAATGAAGGGTCGGGATGAGAGAAAGACAATTGATCAATGGACAAGATCCAACCCTTGTGTGGAAACAACAAGATTCGAAAAAATGTGGTGACCACTGCATGCATAACATAGGTCCAACTCCTTCCTAACAAGATATTATAGTTAAGAGGCGCATTGACCACTTCAACTTCGATGCACACGGTCTTTCCTCCTAGCTCACGATGAAAGAAGGAATGATTCCATGTGGTCTGAATGAATGACCATTTAAAGAGGTAAGAAGAGTAGGTGACAAATAAAAAATTGGTTGGCTAATGGCCCTCCAACACGCCAACAACATCACGCATTTCAAGGCACCGTCATCAACCACTGTGTGGAAAATGTTTCGGGTAAAATATTTTGTGGTGTAAGACACTACTATCTGAAATGTGATGTGATATGGGAGATGAGGTTTCAAGTCGTTCATATCAAGCATGATCGTTCCTGGTTACAAGTATTAGTAGATCCTAAGGCAACTAACAGAGCCTTTCTCTGTGAAGGGAAGCACTAGAGGACCTCTAAAGAAGACAATGTGCAAGGGGCTTGTGAAAAATCCTCCACCACAGAGTAGTTCTCAGGTGATCCTCATGTTTGTATTGTGGGAATATTTCTTAAATGCCCCTTTCGGGTTGCGTGTCATTGTTTCGCCCAATGTCTTCTCGATCCAGAGAGGAACATTTGGGTTTTCATTTTCTTTACCCTTCTCATAAGTGTTTGGAATTCTGTAATCGTGTGTCCTAGTTGCTATGTGGGCATCACCTTTCAACATATAAACATTCGAGGTCGAGGGCATCTCAAAGAAAATTCATAAGAGAGACACCTTTAAATTTGACAAAAAATGTTTTTCATGGTCACTTATTCCCATGTAATGAATATGGTCACAAAGATTTATATTGAAGACATTATGCAAGAAAAAGTGTTGGAAGATTCCATGACATCCTAAGTTGTTGGAGATGTAATCTTGTGGGACATATTGTTGCACATTGCCACTCCATGAGATGTTATAGTTGTAGTGGGTTTGGCCACAATTCCCAGGATTGTTAGAATTCAAGGAGACAATCAATGAGAAATGTTTCATACAATACGGAAAGAAAAGAAAATGAAACATGGAAGAGAGATAATATTGAAAGGATGGAAGCTTAGAGAACAAGTGTTGAGAAACTAGGATACTCTCAGAAGTAAAATGACTGAACAACTAGACATGAATGAAGTTGGTGATGTTGATCGTGGCACAAAGAATGGTTGCCATGTGACAACCTAGTGTAAATTAATTTTTGAGGCATACACGGGTTCCTATGGGAACAATCATGCACATATGTGAGTTCTCTAATGTAAAGTTGCATACAATATGAAATAATAAAAGTTTTGGAGAAAGTGACAGTAAAAAAGGCAGTGGTAGGCACAGGGAAAATGATAGAGACAGTTACAACAACAGTTATAGATCAATATAACTGATTGATGGACCATTGTATGATTCATGGATAGGTACAAGGATCATCAAAATAATACCAAATCATGGTGCATTATTGTTGAGCAGTTGATCAGTGTTCTGGTAGAATTGCAGTATCCATGGTAGAAGCAGATTGCAGTGATAACATATTGATAACATTGATTACATGACATCTTGCAGAGAAGACAGGGGGATACATTCCCACATGGGGAGTTATTATTTGATTGATTACAAAGGTATGATTCTAGGAGGATAGATGTTGATCAAAGAGGGATAATTGGAAGCCATGCCATCAACATTGCATCAGAGTTGTATCCTTTGTCAAAGGGAGAGAGATTATTCAGATGAAGAAAGAGAGATTAATCAGAGGAATATCAAAGGAATCTAGACAGGGGAGCAACACAAAGAAAAATTCAATCAAGGGGAGCATCCCCAAAGAGATATACCCTTTTCCATTGATGTCAAAGGGGGAGAGATAGAAACATTGATGAGGAGAAATGATCACAGAGGGAGCATGAGAATTTCCATGTCTAAGTGTTGACATCAATGTTGGCATTGCCATAAATTCCAAAGGGGGATATTGTTGTACTATGTTTTCAGTGATGTTAAAGGGTTAATGTCAAGTAGTCTCAAAGTAATGTGTTTTTATTGATGTCTTGTTCAATTTAGTCAATGATCATGAATGTTTCTATGTATGAAGTACAAAATAGATGAACTCCAAAGTGGTCCCCTTATTGTTATTAGATTAATCAATAAATGCAGGCATAAACAGATCTCCCTAGATCCCACTGGAAATTAGAACAAAATAGAACAAAATGAACACTTCCCCTTAAAATTCATTATCATGTGAACTAGTTTAATGAGTTACAAGTGGCATACCTTTTAAACGATTCTTTTCCTTGCTAGTGTCATCTTGGTAGTTCTTTCCTTGTGTTTGAAAAATAGTAAGCTTGTCTAAGAATCACAAACAAACCAACAAAGAGAGAAACAAAGATACATGTATTCTAATGAAGTCTATGCATATGATCAAGGAATTATACAATAGAAGACAAGATGCTTATATAGGGAAGAAATGCATTGTTGTATTAAGTGAATAGAAAGCGGAGAATACAACACATGCCTTGATGTTGCAAGGTCCCCTTTTGATGGCTCTTTGCTTCAACACACACTCCTTTGATCCAATTCCTTGAATGAAGAAGATCCACAATCTAAATTGATGAACTAAAGTAAAGCTCTCAAGCATAATCTGAAGTAGAACTCTCCATACAATTCTTATCCTATTCAACCTTAGCCTTTTCCATGAGAGATCCCTCTTTATATAGTGTGAAAGAGAGATGAATGAGGAGATTAGGATGATCCCACCAAATCAGAGAAGTGAGTAAGATCCAAACCGATTAGAGGCCACCTCATCTTCTATAAGATCCCCTTCTAGAACATTCGTGAAATTTGAATTTTCCCAAGCTTTAAGCATCGTCGCACCCTACACACTTAGTAGAATGCGATGACATTGTAGTACAGGTATACTGCAGGATGTGATGATCAGGCATTGTCGCACCCTATGAATAGAGCAGTGTGCGATGAACTTCCTTCATATGGTTTTCTGGCAGAGGAAATCAAATCACTTTTCTCCTGGAGAAAGTCTCTTTTAATATTTTAAGGGAACATGAACACATATTTTCAGGTGATCACTGAGGTGAAAAAAATAACATGTAACAAAATTACCCCCAAGTTATGAATATGGAACTCGTGACAACTTAAATACTTTGTAGAATGTGTGTGTCGAAAACAAGGAGCGTACCAATCGAGAACATGCAAACAATCAAGCATCTGCATAATATCATACCATTTCTGAGGTAGGAATTCCCATGCTCAGACTACAAGTGACTCTAATCATAAGTGTCAAGTGAGTCGTGGCCACTAAACATACATTGTAGATCCATGTCATCATGATTCGGCATAGCCACCAGGAATACATTGTGGATCTATGCTCAAAAGAAATCAAATTTGGACATAGCCACGAGACATACAAAGTGGATCTATGTATCAATACAAATCATAAATACTTCATCG
This sequence comes from Picea mariana, assembly GCA_032191745.1. NCBI lineage: Eukaryota > Viridiplantae > Streptophyta > Pinopsida > Pinales > Pinaceae > Picea > Picea mariana. The sequence goes on along the minus strand of JASDQU010013976.1, from coordinate 43,905 downwards.
CAACCTGGACCAAAATGAAAAGATCTAGGTTCTTCATTTCCATCGTCTCTAAGTATGAATCTAGCCATGTGATTACAAGTGTTGAAGTCGAACATGGTAGAAACCACTAGATTACTGATCATTAATGAAAATCATTAACAAATGTGAGGGAAATCACCATTAATGTCAATGACTCCCAAGGTACCCCAATATAATCCAACGAATGTGAATAATTGAGTTGAAGTTGAACATTCGATGGAATATTCCAATCAAGGGTAAATGATGTGAACTCACTGTTGAAAGCAAAGAAACCTACCATTGAGGCATGCAGGCTCTAAGGTACTTACTGATTTCTAAGTCTTGTTCCTAGATAATGTGTTGAAGTTGACAGAAAAATACTCGTCACAAGAGGGACGTGATGTATCCCCCATCAATGAAATGAAATATGTAATAGATTTGAGGTAGATCAGAGTATGAAGTGATTCAAAACTGACATAGGGAAGGCCGACATGATTGAAAATTTATAACTGTAGATGGTCGACTTGATAGAAGGCTCGTTTAGGTTGGACTTCTCTTGAACATATGAACAAGATGACAATGGTCTTGGAAACATTGACTCAAGGAGGACCCAACATATGAACTTGTGGATGATCAAACGAGAGACAAATGGATTTCCCAACCCGGATACAATGATGAAGGGGGGTGTCATGTTCAAGAGCGAATATTATTGCCACTAACACAAATACAGAGACACATTTCTTCCCAATTCCCCCCCACCATTTCTGGCGAGTACCTCTTTATTTTCACGCAAGATTGAGGAGGATACCATATGCTTGTTGATGTAAGCTCATTCTTTAGACAAGTCCCTCGGAGTATATTTAATGAACCCTAATAAGGATTGGTTCGATCCCATATGGGTCTTTTGATGTTTGTTTAATGAGTCCAAAGAGAGAAAACTCAATGGTTTTTCGATTTTAGGGATGAAAAACACTTAAAGGGAACTCCATCAGGTCCTTTTTCATAAATCAATCTGACGAGACCGAAAAAGTGATAACCTAGTGCTCATCAAATGTATTCTTCAAATACTTTTACGGGCATGAAAAGAACAAGGTCACCTAGCCATCTTTTGATGTTAAGGGAGCTTGAAAAGAGCTTAAAGAATTCTCCATAACTTTCATTTTTCATGTTACCATTACAAGTTTGAAAAAATGAAAAAATACTACTCGATTACATTCTCATGGTTTTACGAGCGTGAGAAAGAATTAAGAATCTGCTCGGAGTTTTTCCTGAAAAACCCAAAAAGGATCTGTACATGCAACAAATATATAAAAACAAACCAAAAAGCGGACCCTTGTTCCAACATCTCACCTATAGACCTTTTAATCTGCAAAATTCAATCACTTGTAAAGTTGTTAGGACTTTGGGGTTTGGATAAAGAATAAAAATAATATAATATGCAAATGAAAAGTGACAAAAATCAATAAAATAGGTAACAAGCCACATTTTACCATTTCATTTGTAACTTTTCCCTAATATTGATCCAAATCTCTTTTTCACCTCTATTTTCAACTATTGATTACGAAGTGCATGGCAGATCATTTCACGAACTATCTCAACAAAAGAGGTAATCCCCTTCTCTTTCATCTTTGCATGGTTTCAAAAATGATTTTCATTGGTTAAATTTGTGTTTTGGGTTGATTTTTTAGGGGTTACCCATGCATTGAGGTTGTCGCAGATGCCCTATATCGGGAACCGCGATGATCTATGATCGTCGCTGGTGACCCTATAGGTAGGGTGAGAATATGTCACACTGTGCGAATGCACAGGGCTGCAACAACTGTAGCCCAAAATTTAAAAAGATGAACCTAACAAGGGAAAACCCCCAGGAAGGAAAATTATGTTTCTAATCTCATCTTATGGTTCCTTGGAAGGTATTCCATGGTTAAGATGTTGGAGTGGCGTGAAAGAGAGAACAAAGAAGAAGATTACTTCATCAGGAATGACTCAGGAACAATTCTAGCCCTTCGACAATGTGGGTTGCTAAAATTCTTCAAGATTCAGGGCATAAGAGACTAGTTGAGACTACTGGAATACTTGGTTCACATGTGGGATGTGAACGAGCAGGCATTTCATGTGGGAACCCACACACTCACCATAGATATTGAGGATATCTATTTCCTGACAGGACTATCTCACCGTGGTTCATGGGTGACACTTACAAGTAGCAAGTGTGTGTTAGTGTTTCATGGAAACCTGCACAGGAGACCTAGCTAAAGCATACACAAACAAAGCTTATCAAGAATAGGAAGAGAGATACATAATGAAGAATGAGAATCAATGTATATTATGATCTTATCAATGAGTGAGTGATCTTCACTCATATAGGCAATGACACCCTATAATTATGAATGCATGCATAATAGTGAAGGTATAAGATTAGAAATTCTAAAATAGAACTAGTCAGTTAACTCCCACTGAACTAGTGTTACTCCCAATGAACTAGTGTACAAAAAATAGAAATTTCTCCAACAACCCCCCTGAACATCACTATGGAGTAAAAAAGGAGTCCCAGCTACTAGGCCATTTTAGGTACTCATGTACAATGAAACTAATGAACACTGAATAAAAATGAGGAAAGAGGGAAAGCCGCGTGGGAACAAAACCCCCCCTCAAAAGACAATGTATCAAAAGAATAAAATGGCAGTTGTTAGGCAATTGTGTTCTTCACTACAAGATGATCCCGCAAAGTCCGAAACTTCTTCTCACTGAAAGTCTTCGTGAAGATGTAGAAATATTTATGGATCTGATGAAGTCCTTTGGCAACCTATCGAGCCTTGTACCTCTTGATCTTGTGGACCCATCTACACCTGAAAATATTCCTTTCTGGTGGAAGTGGAACCAAATTCCAAGTTTGGTTCTGTAGGAGTGAGTCCTACTCCTTCTGCATGGTTTCTTTCCATAATGGATTTCCTGTTGGAAGATTGGTTGTTGTCATTGATGTCAACCCTAGTCATGGGTTTTGGACTGCAAGATTGATATAAGTATTTGGACATGAAGGAAAATGCACATGCATATGTAACACCTATGAATGGATAGTATACATCATGTTGTTTTGAGTGTTATGTGTCATGTCACGTGGATCCTCATGGTTGAGGATAAATGAATTTTTGAAGATGACAAAGTGAATTGAAGAAGGAAGTACATGTAGGCCCTGAAAATAATTAAAGAAAAGAATTACAAAATAAGAAAGTGTCAGGTCGGCCCTAATGTTAAAAGGAAGTGACATAAATGGTATAAATAAACATCATTATACATTCATTTGATACAATTAGAATTTTCAGAGGTAATAAGAAGATAATAAGGCCGGATTTCAAGGGAGGATGAAGTCTTTTGGTGATGTGTTCTAAGGTATATTATTATCAGGTCATCTTACCATTTTTGCTATAACTTTTTTTCTAGAACGATTCAGATGTTGAAATTTCTATGGTATTGAAAAGACATATCAAGGTACCTCTGGTAAAAATTTCAGCTCTTGATTCACTATAATTATGGAGATACACTCTATGGAAGATAGGGTTTGTGACCAATCCTGAAGCTAGTCAATAAACAGGTGTTCCGGGTAAAACAATCATAACTTTTTCATAAGGAATCCAAATGAAGTGGGACCACTTCCATTGTAAATTTTATGGATTTTAGTTTCTTGTATGTGAGTTTCAAAATCGGATGTTAAATATTGAGCGCAGGGTATGCTGTACAAGTTGGGTCTTCTGAACAGACCAAAATTGAATAAAGTCTACCATTCTTTCTATAACCTCTTTTTGGGGAGGATTCAAGGAGTTAAAATTGGAGGAGTTTTAGAGAATACATTGAGTAATATTATCTATAGGATCATAGTACGCCAAGAATTGAAGAATTGCAGAAATTGAAGAAGCCTCAGGAAGCATTATCAGGTTCTATGTGATGATTGGTTGATGGTGATGATTTAATGTAAAGTTTTATTATCTCTCATATATTCTTGGGTGGAAGGAAGGGGTAAGGATGGAGAGTTCAAATCTCTCTTAATATTGGAGGATTGTATCTTCCTCTTGGAGGTTTATCCCTCCCTCTACATTTGGAAGCTGTAGCTACCTTTGGAAGTCATTACTTCCCTTGAACAATAAACTATTGATTATTTCTCATATATTGTGCATGGTGTATTATGGTGTATTGGTGTAACTCTTATACTATTGTTCATTGATCATTGGATATAGTTGAATGGTTTAAGTATAAGTTGAAAAAGGTTTTAAATTGTACTTGATACTGATTCACCCCCCTCTCAGTATCAACAATTGGCATCAGAGCGGGTTACCTTCAGTAAAGTTTAACCACTGGAAGGAATATCCTATGCAGAAATGGAAGACAACATTACAAATGGGATTCCACCATTTGATGGAAGCAATTTTGAATACTGGAAAAATAGAATGGAAACTTACTTGAAATCTCTTGGGGTAGATGTTTGGTTCTCAGTTGCTTCAGGATATAATGCTTTGAAGAAACCAAAGACTGCAACTCAGAAGGAAGCAAAAAGGAACAACAAACTGGCAATAGATACCATCGTGGATGGATTGACAGA
>JASDQU010013976.1:7349-33222 GCA_032191745.1 Picea mariana | reverse complement strand
CAGAAATTGAAGAAGTCTCAGGAAGCATTATCAGGTTCTATGTGATTATTGGTTGATGGTGATGATTTAATGTAAAGTTTTATTATCTCTCATATATTCTTGGGTGGAAGGAAGGGGCAAGGATGGAGAGTTCAAATCTCTCTTGATATTGGAGGATTGTATCTTCCTCTTGGAGTTTTATCCCTCCCTCTACATTTGGAAGCTGTAGCTACCTTTGGAAGTCATTACTCCCCTTGAACAATAAACTATTGATTATTTCTCATATATTGTGCATGGTGTATTATGGTGTATTGGTGTAACTCTTATACTATTGTTCATTTCTCATTGGATATAGCTGAATGGTTTAAGTATAAGTTGAAAAAGGTTTTAAATTGTACTTGATACTGATTCACCCCCCTCTCAGTATCAACATTTCCCATAACCCTATTGTAGTTTTGTGGATCAATAGATTGAACCATATAGCAATGCATGGGCATCGCAGGTTCTGAAGATGAAAATACATGAGAAGGATCCTCATGCTGAGATAGAGTCCTCCTTGAATTCAATGGATTCCCTGCAAGGTTGCCTGCTACCTAAAGTGTGAACTATGCCTTATTGGGCATCTGTTGAAGCTTCAACACTGGATTCTTATCTGGTTGTAATACCTTCTTATTTCCATGTACATAATATGAGTGTATGGAATCATCTCTGATGTCTGAAACTGATGGAAGCACAAGAGTATGTGCATGTTTCACTCGAGGTGCATGCAAAGTAATCTCCTTATTTGTAAGTAGAAAATATGATTCATCATCAGAAAACTTAGTGAATTTATATAACCTTGACTTGTGATCCACATCACCAGTGAATGAAACTGAATCTGATGTAAATTCAACGTTTTTACCTTTCTGAGTGATCTAATAAATTGAGAGAATATTCATAGAAATCTTTGGAACATGTAGAACATTCTCTAAACTGCCATTGTGGAGTTCCACTCTCCCTTCTCCTGCTACTGCTACTAGAGTATCATCTCCCATGAGAATAGGGGGTCTTGAGCATGGACTCAAAGAAGAGAAAACTTCCTCTTTTTATGCCATATGATGGGATTCACTAGAATCTATAATCCATGAATCATATGAGGAATTAATTGCAAACAAATCATGATGATTACCTTTCTTAGGAGCAGGATATTCTTCCTTCTACCTCTTCACTCCCTCTGGAATGAAGTTTCCAAGGTTATTCTACTGAAGTGCATGTTCCATAAAATCGATCTGTTTCTTCATGCATGTGGATTCGTCATTATTCAATTTATTCCAGTAAGTGCACTCATTTCCCTTCTTCTTCTTCTTGGAACCTAAAGAGTCTTTGGAACTTGAAGAATCATTAAAGGGTTTGGAATATCCCTCCTCATTCTATTTGGATGACCCTTTTCCATCATGCATGGTGAGTGCATGTGCTTTGGGATATTTCATGAGGCCCATTTGTATGAATTTTGTCTACTCTTGTGTAAGAGACTCAATGAACTGAGCCAACGTAGGCATTTTGCAATTTGCTCCAAAAAGACATCTGCGAGAATGGAAATTGGAGACATATACAATGTATTATGGTCCTAGATTCACCAAGATTGTTAGAATAAGTTGTTTCTCTTGTGTAGACTTGTAAATACCACATTCACCCAAGCTCAAAATCAAATATTCAAATTTAGTAAAGAAATCATGTATATTATCAAAACTTTTAGGGTCTAAGGTATTCAACTCTACCTCAAGCATATGACCTAGCATCTCATCCTTCTTTCCAAAGATTCCTTCCAAGGTGGTCCATATATCATTTGGAGTCTTGCATGCAGCAACATGAAACCATAAATCAATGGAGATTAACTCAATAAGTAGTCATGTGGCCTCATCCTTACAGTTCTCCCATCTCATCTTCTCAATCGATAATACAGGTTTTGTTTCTGTCGCCATCGTCAAATTATACAATCCTTTCCTTCCGAGTTAGAATTCTTCCTTGGGCTTCCAATCAAAATAATTGTATGGTGTGAGGATTACCACCAAGTTTGATTGTATAATAGTTGTCCTTTCCATCTCTTCCACTATTTCTAAGAACTCTTTCTGATCAAACGATGAGGAATCGCACCAAACGGTTGAAAACCCACTTGTAGAATGGGTCACTTTACTTCTCTCATGAGTTGTTTACTCAAAAACTTAATATTTTGGGACCAATCATTGTAGAAAGGTACGACCACAGATTCGTATCAGTTTCAGGAGACTATCTTTTGGCTTACATTCTGAGAAAACGGTGAGGAATCTCGTCAAACGGTTGAAAACCCACTTGCATAATGGATTGATTTACTTTTCATACGAGAAGTTTCCTCAAAAAATTAATAGTTTTGGAGAAATCACTTCTGAAATGTACGACCACAGATTTAGCTCCCCAAAACTTCGATTTTCCTTATTCTTTGGCTTGTCTGGCTTGCTCCAAGAAGCATAGCTCTTATACCATGTCATTGTTTCATGGAAACCTACACAAGAGACCTAGCTAAAGAATACACAAACAAAGCTTATTAAGAACAGGAAGAGAGATACACAATGAATAATGAGAATCAATGTATATTATGATCTTATCAATGAGTGAGTGATCTTTACTCATATAGGAAATGACATCCTATAACTAGGAATGCATGCATAATAGTGATGGTCTAAGAATAGAAAGTATACAATAGAACTAGTTAGTTAACTCTCACTGAACTAGTGTGCCAAAAATAGAAATTTCTCCAACAGGGTGTTGGTGAGCCTATGAACTACTACGCCAGTCATCATTTTGTGTTGGGTATCGAGAAACATAGAGGTAAGGTTTCTATCAAGAATGTCTTAGATTTTCCTTTGTGGACTATCCTCTATACTATTACTCACATGGAAAGGAGTGCATCTCCCCACATGGCCCTACAAAGCTATTTTCAGTATGCATTGGAGTGTATGGAGCCCAAAGTCTTCAACTGGTGTGAAGGGGTCCTAAAAAGAATGAAGAACCAACTTACCAAGTGCAGAAGTGGTGAGTTAAAAAAATTTGGATATGGGTCTATTTTGGTATCCTTCTTCCTAGAGAGGGTCCTTGTCCTATGCTTAAAGATGGAGTGGGGTATACCTGCTCCACATGATCCGAGGATGAAGAGGTGGGTAGATCTCATGGCCCGACATGGAGGCAGTCACATCGACGGGTATGACGATGTCTTCTTCCAATGTCTGAGGACTCAACTTCTCATGGTCGAAGATTATGCATATGCTAGGTTAGACTTCCGTGGATATTCAGACCTAGCTCTTCCTGAAGGTTCCCAGTGGGGGGACATAGGTAAGAAGGAAATTTTGTTTATATAATGTTTTTTTTATTTTTAATGATATAAAATGTTTTATTGTGTTGTTTATCCGATGACTTAATCAGATGCTCTTTGATCATGTAGATGTGGGACCCTATCATCCACTAGGATCATCCCCTATACAGAGGCAAGGGGAGAGAGGTGTCGTAGTAAGAGTAGTTGTTGTAGATTTTGAGGTCATAGAACAAAACCTGGAGGGACTCACCATGAATGTCCCTAATACCACAATAGATGATATTCCTAGGCATTACCAATGCCACATAGTGGGTGTATCCACATCCATCAATTGACTGCTCCATAGAGTAGCACGAGAAGTTGTGTGTTACAATGAGCATCATCCTTGATGATTTTTTGTATATGAAGCCATGTGCTTCACATTTTTTATATTTTTGTCTCCAGGCAAAAACACGTTTTGTAAACTTTTATCGCTATATAAATATGAGGCTTATACCGGCTTACTTGTTGTATGTAGAAAGTGTGATTGGATTTTATAAATGTCTCAAGATCTGTCTAACACATAGTTAGCCAATGCATTTGTTAATGTATTTAGACATCTAGGAATGTGTTGATATTCAATGTAATCAAAATGACGTTCCAAGAGGTGAATTCATAAATATACCCTTAACAAAGTAGGACTCCAAATGGAATAAGCATTACTTAACTATAGTACTACTAACTGTGAATCGAGTCATACAATAAGATGACAGATTCCAAGTGAAACAATCTCAGTAAACAACTTGATAACTGCACTATATTCCACAATATTGTTAGTTGCACTACCAAGGCAAACACCATGTAGACTGATTAATTCATTCGTAGGTGCATAGATTTCCCAAGCAATAGATGCTAAGTTTTGAGTACTATGACTAGCGCCATCAACAAAGCCAATACAAGGTAGTGAAGACACCGACATCTGAAAACCAATAATAACACAAGGTAAGAAGTTGAAATGTAGAACCAAAAATGAAAAAGCACACAAACATATGATACACTAAAAATACACAACACTCATGCAACAGTGATTTAAGCATAGTACTTCTTTAAGTAAAGCCCATTTCTGGGTTCACTCAAAGGGATTCCATCGTAATCTACCAGCTCATTAGCCCCTTTCTCTAACGCACGTTTGAAAATATAATGACCCCGCCACATGGGCTCGAATTTACCGACCCCTATCAAATCACGATCTTGTTCATAAAGAAGAACTAGATCACCTTCAGAAAAAATACGTGGATTGACATGCTTGTCATATTGAGCTTTGACACACTTCTTCTGAGTTTTAATAAATAAGGCGACATCATGATGGGTTTCATCTAATTGCATCAAATACAAAAGATGTTTTTCCTAAGTTGAGGTGTTAGGGAGAAGTTCGACAGTTAGTTTCAAAGATGGGATTTCACATTCAACGACAAAATTTCTTCAATACCATATACTAATTGGAAAGGTGTGAATCCCATGGTAGACTTAACGGATGTCCAGTAGGCCTACAATGCTGAGAACAATATCATGTGCCAATTTGACTTATGAATTCGTACCATCCGTTGAAGCATAGTAGTGAGAACTTTGTTAATTGCTTCAACTTGGCCATTGGCCTATGGATAATAGGGGGTTGATTTTTCATGGTGAAGACCCAACTTCTTAGTAAGTTCATACATCATGAAATTACGAAAATGACTACCATGATCAGTAACGATGGCTTGAGGGACACCAAATATAGTAATGATATGATTGAATATGAACAACACTACAGTTTTCCTAGTATTATCAAAATTAGGCGTCACCTCGGCCCATTTAGTGAAATAATCCACATCTATAATAATGTATCCATGCCCCCCAACCGAGTGAGGGTTACATGTCATGAATTCAATTCCCCATTTAGAAAATGAACCAAGGGAAATTACAGGGTGAATAGGAGCAGGGTGAGATCGGATCTTATTGTTGTAGGTTTGATAAGCGTGGCATTTCTAGACGACAGTAATGAAATCCTTAAACAACAAAGCCCAAAAATAACCAACTTGTAAGATGTTTTGGGTAGTGGCATACCCAGACATATGACCACCACAGGATCCAAAGTGGAAATCATTCAAATATTTCTCAGCTTCATCGTAGGTGAGACATCATCAAAATATGGAATCAATACCACGACGGTAAAGGGTATCACCAAGGATGATGTATTGACGAGATTGATACCATATACGACGATGATCTGTACTAGAAATATCAGGCCAGAAAGATTGGGTTTAGAGATAGATGATAATATATTTGTACCATACATAATCAGAACTGATCAGAAAGAGGGATTCATCAGGTAAGGAATCCTTTACCATAGTTTTTGTCTCAATAGAGGGAAGGTCACATATCAATTTGGAAAAACCCAAAGACTTCTTTGACTTAGTGCGTTCAAAATCCAAGTCAAAATCCTGGAGAATAACTATCCATTTGCAATACTTGCCCCCCATCAATTGTCAAGTAAGGATATGTTGCATGGGGTTCCAAACAGAAATAACTATGGTTCTTTGTAATAAGATGTGGTGACGAAAACATTGAACAGCTTGAACAACTGCCAAGGCTAGTTTCTCCGCATGTAAATATTTTGTTTCGGTGGTCATGAGACTCCGACTCAAATAATATATAACATGTTCATCATGTGAATCATCCTCTTGGACTAAAACCATAACAATGGTAGAGTCCGAAGCAGCTAAGTACAGGGAATAATCTCGGCTATAGTCAGGTGGAAAAATTAGTGGTGTACGGGTTAAGGTAAGTTTCAAAGAATCAAAGGTTTTGTTTGCAGTATCAACCCATGAAAAATCGTAACCTTTCTTGAGAAGCTGAGTAAATCCTTTCGTTAATTCAATGTAGTTTGGAATGAATTGACATAAACATTTTTCCTTCCATTGCAAACTTTGGATCTAGCGTAGAGTGGAAGGAGGTAGATTAATAATAGTCTCAACCTTTAGGGGGTATACCCTAATCCCATGTATAGACATGATAAAACCAATAAGTCGTCTGAACTGCACAAAAAAAACACATTTGTGTGGATTCAAACGTATGCAATAATAAGGATAGCATAGGAAAATGGCCCGTAAATGTGTCAGGTGATCTTGACGATGCATGGAATGTGCCAATAGATCATCTAGATAGGGTTGTACAATGTTCTTAATGTCATGACAAGCGTAAGACATAGCGCGTTGAAAATTCACCCCAACATTTTTGAGACCAAAAGGTAATTTCTAGTAGGCGAAGGTGCCCCAAGGACAAATAAAAGAAGTATTATGTTGATTCACTAGTAAAATATTGATTTGATTATAGCTAGAGAAACCATCCATTAAGGAGAAGATTTCACTCCCATCACAGTCGTGAACAATCTGGTCAACAAAAGGGGTTGGATAATTTTCTTTGGGACAAGATTTATTTATATCCCTATAATATACACAAACGTGGATCGTGCCTTGTTTCTTGTTTACTGGAATAAGATTGGATACCCAATCGGTCAAAGCCACAGGATAGACAAAGCCATCTTTAAGAAGTTTCTCAACTTCAATCTTGATCGTAACAACTTTACGTGGATGTACTCGGTGAAGTCTCTGCCAAACAGGTTTAGCATCTGGATAAGTCGTAATCTCATGCACAACAATATCAGGATTAATACCAGGCATTTCTTCATAACTCCAGGCAAAAACATCACAGAATTCTTGGAAAAGGGATTTATAAGTGAAAACCTCATTAGTAGAACATGAGGCACCTATATGAACATTTTCCATGACCCCAGGTTTAATCGATATGTCAAGAGGAATGGTAGATGAAATGTTACTCAATTTCCATTCATACAAAACATTGTGGGTTGAATCGGGAACGTAATAAATAACAACAAAGGTCGATGGAGTCGAAATCCGCTGGTAACTCTCTATGGTGTCACGTTCAAGGAAGAGAATAGAATGATGATGCCCATCGTCCCATGGATTATCTTCCATAGACATGACTGTCATGATCATCTCATTGGTAGGAAAGATCACATGAAACGGATCAGGGGATGTATCACAGAGAGAAGGAGGAGAAGGGGTTATCGATTGAATAGATTCATAAGATGATTCTACCGGACATAAAGGCATTCGATTGTTGTAACGAAGACAGTCACCAGTGCTAGGTACTATCCATGGGTCATAAGTGTAATTTTTAAACCTACAAAGTAAAGCAATGCATATAGATTCTTAAGCAATACATAAATTAATCAATGGCTCATACACAGAGTACACAGAGATTTTATACCGGAAACCCTCAACCGGGAAAACCTTTCTTATTTTCATTATATCAAATTTCACCATTCACCATACAATATATACAATGTTTTTAGGTATTTCATAGATACCAAAACCCTAATCCCTTAATCCGGGATTAATTTACAAATCCGCTAAAAATAGCAAAATCCGCTAAAAATAGCAAAACCGCCAAAAAAATATTTCGAGGCGCTGCCCCGAATGCTGTGCGTAACCAGGGCAGGGCATACCTGACCCCCCCCTGGGACCCCCCTAAGAAAATGCCCGGTGCACATGGCAGAGCTCTAGGTGAAGGGATCATCAAACACAATTGTCGTATCTGACGCACCCATACACACACACATGCAAAGAATATAACACATACCCAACATTCTCCCACTTGTTGTTTTCTTTGCATCTAGGGGTATAGGGGATTATATAGTCAACAATCCAAGGTAGCAATGCCCATTTCTACTCTACACCAGGAGAACTTTTTTGTGCTCACAGACTTTGTCAATGAATCTGCAGCATTCTTCAAAGTGTCAACCTTTTCCAACAACACCTTCAACCAGGTCTCTCACAAAGTGATACTGAACATCAATATGCTTTGTCTTCAAATGATAAGCTGGGTTCTTTGCCAGGAATATTTCACTCTAACTGTCACAGTCTAATCTCACTGCTTGTTGTACCGACCCAATACCTGAACACAATCTTTTTAACCATATTGCTTCCTTGCTTGCATGAGTGGCTACCATGTATTCATCTTATGTAGTTGAGAGTGCCACTACAGCCTGTCTTTTTCTTATCCAACTGATTGCTCCTCCAAATAGGTTAAAAACATACCCACTTGTAGATCTACAATCCAAATCTCCAGCCCAGTCTGCATCAACAAAGCCATGTATAGCCACCACTCTGTCCAATCCCGGTCTTCCTTGGNTTGCTTGCATGAGTGGCTACCATGTATTCATCTTATGTAGTTGAGAGTGCCACTACAGCCTGTCTTTTTCTTATCCAACTGATTGCTCCTCCAAATAGGTTAAAAACATACCCACTTGTAGATCTACAATCCAAATCTCCAGCCCAGTCTGCATCAACAAAGCCATGTATATCCACCACTCTGTCCAATCCCGGTCTTCCTTGGTAGCACAATCCATAATTGGTGGTGCCACGAAGATACCTGAAGACCCACTTTACTGTTGTCCAATGCTCCTTCCCTAGTTTTGACATATACTTGCTCAAAACTCCCACTGCATGTGCAATGTCCGGTCTAGTACAAACCATTGCATACATCAAACTGGCAACTACATTGGCATATGGAACATGGGACATGTCCTCTTCTTCTTCCTATGTCTTGGGACACTGATCTGCAGATAACTTTACACCTATAGGAATAGGAACCTTGACCGGTTTACTTCCATGCATATTAAACCTCTGCAATATCGTTTCAACATATTTTCTATGATTCAACCAGATTTTCCTGTTTGCATGATCTCTTTTAATCTCCATTCCTAGAATGAAGTTAGCAACACCGAGATCCTTCATGTCAAATTTGGAGGATAGCTGTGATTTCACCTCCTTGATAACATCCATGTTATTTCCTACCAACAACATGTCATCAACATACAACACTGCATAAATGAAGTGATTACCAACCTGCTTGGAATATACACAGTGATCAGCCTTGCTTCTTACAAATCCCAATCCAAGGATGTATGTGTCAAACTTTTGGTACCACATCTTAGGTGATTGCTTCAGACCATATAGTGACTTCTTTAGCTTACACACTAGCTCTTTCTTTCCCTTCACTACAAAGCCTTTTGGCTACTTCATGTAGATTTCTTCTTCCAAATCCCCATGTAGGAATGTTGTCTTCACATCCATTTGTTCCACTTCAATATCAAAAGCAACAACAATAGATAAAAGAAATCTTATAGAAGTTAACTTAGCAACAGGAGAAAAAATCTCACCAAATTCAATTCCCTCTACCTGGGAATAACCTTTTGCTACTAACCGAGCTTTGTATTTCTCCACTTCACCTTGTGCATTAAACTTCTTCTTGAACAACCATTTTCTACCAATCAATTTTCTTCTAGCTGGAAGATCAACTATATCCCATGTCTCATTCTTATCCAAGGCATCCATTTCTTCAACCATGGCCTTCTTCCAGAGTTTACTATCCTCTAAATTCACTGCTTCCCTGACAGTTCTGGGATCATCATCAGTAATAGATAAAGAAAAATTGGAACGAAAATCAGGTGGAATATACCTTTCTGGTTGCATTCTATCTCTCACTGATCTCCTCAATACTGGGGTATGAGGTTCTTCTTCTTCTTCTTCTTCTTCTTCTGCTTCATCTTCTTCCTCGTCTTCAGATGATTCAGATTTTGCATCATCCAACTCAAGCTCTATTTTCTTAGGTTCATCTTGTGTTGGTGGGAATTCCTGTTTGGACACATCTTTTACCTCTCTGAAAAAAACATCTCGACTGTAAACATTTTTCTTGGTTTCTGGGTTCCAAAGCTTATAACCTTTCACACCATCTTTATAACCAATAAATATACACTTTTCATCTTTATTATCCAACTTACTCCTATTTTCCTTTGGAACATGTACATAAGCATCACAACCAAACACTCTAAGATGTTGAAGAGAGGGTTTCTTTCCAGACCATACCTTGTGTGGAGTTGTATCATCCAACGCTGATGAAGGTGATCGATTGACCAGGTAACATGCTATACTCACTGCCTCTGCCCAGAATTCTTGTCCTAACCCAGCACCGCTGAGCATGCTCCTTGCTTTTTCCATTAGTGTCATGTTCATCCTTTCTGCAACTCCATTCTACCGAGGAGTGTATGGAGTAGTCTTCTACCTTGCTATACCACACTTCTTATAGAATTCTTTGAATTCATTTCCGCAGAATTCTCCACCATATCTGTTCTCAATACCTTTATTTTCTTCTCTATCTGATTTTCTACCAGAGCCTTAAAATCTTTAAATTTATCAAATACCTCAGATTTCTTTCTAAGAAAATAAATCCATGTGTTCCTTGAAAAATCATCTATGAATGAAACATAATACATAGATTTACCTAGGGATGGAACAGGAATAGGTCCAAACACATCATTGTGTATCAACTCTAAGATCCCCTTTTCTCTTGTAGCACCATATGGGAATCTTACTCGATTATGTTTACCATATATGAAATTTTCACATAAATCATAATCCAGAGTGCAATTAGACATACCTTCAATCATACCTTTACCATGTAGTGTTCGAAGGCCCTTTTCTCCAATATGCCCCAGCCTTTGATGCCACAACATGGTCTTCTTTTCTAGGACAGTATTGGTCTTGTCTCCTTCATTTTTCTGCTCAAGGAAAATAGAACTGTTACACCCATTAGTATAAGTTCTTCCCAATAGCTTGTACAGAGTTCCACAATGAACACCACTCATCAAAACCGTTGCTCCTCGTACCATCTTGCAAGTGTTCTTTTCAAATACATTTTTCACTCCTGCATCACTCAACTTGCTTACAGATATTAGGATCCTGGCTGGTTTTGGAATGTGTAGAACCCCAAGAAGAGTTCTAATCCTTCCATCATTTAGCAGCAACTTAACCCTTCCATGTCCCAAGATTTTTGTTGTCGAGTCATCTCCTAGTAATACATCACCACCATCATATTTTTCATATTTAGAGAACCACTCCCTGTGAGTAGTCATATGATATGATGCACCTAAGTCGATCAACCATACACCATGGTTTTCATGTGTACTTGTAGATGCTAGGTAAACATCACCTCCTTCTTCAGTGGAGGTTTTCACCTCTGTGGAAGAGGTACTATCAGATCTCTTTGGTTTTTCAACCTTCTTAGACTTGCAATCTTTCTTATAATTCCCTGTTTTACCACACTTCCAGCATTTCCTCAAATATTTTCCTGGAGACTTAGATCTACCTGTAGATTTAGATCTTCATCCCAAAGGTTTACCAGGGTTCCTGTCTTGGGTACACCCTCTTACAAATAAAGCATCTGTGCTATGACCATCCATGCTTTTTCACCTCATCTCTTCATATAACAAGGATGCAACTACATCCTCATACTTCAATGTAGATTGAGTGGTACTACCTATTGCTACAACCAGATTATCCCAAGAGTCTAGAAAAGAACATAACAAAGTAATACACTTATCTTCTTCTAGAATCGTAATATTAACAGATCCAAGTTGACTTACTAAAGTATTAAGGGCATTTAGATGTTCTGTCACAGAATCTCCATCTTCCATCCTAAGATGATACAACTTCTTTCGAAGAAACAACTTGTTTACTAGGGACTTTGATTGATACAAATTCCCTAACTTATCCCATAGTTCCTTGGCTGTAGATTCTCATGAGACATTCAACAACACTGAATCTGCCAGGCAGATTCGAATAGTACTCCTTGCTCTTCTGTCCAACTTGTCCCAATCTTCCTTCGACATACCAGTAACTAGTGTACTAGTATTTTTTGTATTGGTAGGTTGTGTACTAGTAGCCTGTGTGCTTGTAGATGGTGTACCAGTAGGCTGTGTACCAGGATCCACAACGATCCATTGTTCTTTGTCTACAAGAAGGTCCTCCATCTTGAGCTTCCATAGCTCAAAGTTTTTACCGTTGAACTTCTCTATCTCGATTCTATATGAGCTTACCATTCCTCTTTCTTTACTCGAATCTCCATTGCAAAAGCTCCCACTAAACCCAGGTTTACCACAGACCCAAGATAAACTTGATCTATCAAGACCGAGCCAAACCATCAGCAGCAAAGGCATCCCTCTGAAGCCAAAAACGAGCTCTGATACCACATGTGATTTTTAAACCTACAAAGTAAAGCAATACATATAGATTCTTAATCAATACAAAAATTAATCAATGGCTCATACACATAGTACATAGAGATTTTATACCGGAAACCCTCAACTGGGAAAACCTTTCTTATTTTCATTATATCGAATTTCACCATTCACCATACAATATATAAAAAAAATTTAGGTATTCCATAGATACCAAAACCCTAATCCCTTAATCCAGGATTAATTTACAAATTCGCTAAAAATAGAAAAAACTGCCAAAAAATATTTTCGAGGCACTGCCTCGAATGCTGCGCGTAACCAGGGGGGGCCATACCTGCCCCCCCTTGAGACCCCCCTAGGAAAGCGCTCGCTGCACACAACAGAGCTCTAGGTGAAGGGATCATCAGATGCAGTTGTCATATCGGACACACCCACACACACACACATGCAAAGAATATAACACATACCCAACAATAAGACTCAGGGGTTTCACGAACAGAGGTTGATATCATGTTAATCGAAGCGACAAAAGAAGGAGGAATATCGACTGGTGGAATAGGAAATGTACCCATCAAGGTTTAATGTTTTAAAAGACCCACACCGACATTCTCATAACTAGGAGGTGTTTTCAAGATAAAAGGTATGTTTCTAGTATGTGAATCAGAATTAAAGAAGGTCAGTTGGTCCACAGTAACAACCTTTCCTTGGTGTGGGAAATGTAACACATGGAAAAGGGTAGACACAACTGCATGCATGGAATTAATCCAACTACGGACAAGTAGAAGGTTGTAATCAAGAGGTGCATCAAAGACCTCAACCTTGACATTGATCGCCTTACCTTCTAACATAATAGAAAATGAAGGAAGAAAACCGTAAGGTTTAAGCCCTGTACCATTGAAGGCCTTAAGAGTATTGTGTGACTCGGTAAGGGAAGGAGAGACAATAGCTTTCCAACAATTAATGGACATAATGCAAGTCGAGGCTCCTTCATCAATAACGGTTCGACATGTATTCTTATTTTCCACAACAAATTGGATCTGAAATGCTAACTGAGGAGGAAGCCTTGGAATATAATATTCCAAGTCAAAGATTATCAAATTGGTATATGTAGGATCAAATACACCAATATCCTTTATAAATGCCTTCCGTTGAGTAGGAAAACTTTGAAGGACATCGAGATCCGACATCACAAAGGGTGCTTGCGCAATGTCTTCTACAATACTGTAGTTTTGGGCAGCACGTGCATGAGGATTAAATGAAGTCTTTTGAACAATGCCCTTGGGCGGAGGACAAAGAATTGTATCTAGGACCAATTTTTCAAGATAAATAGGACTATTTGGAGGTGAAGTTGGGGGATGCGGTTGAACCAACGAAGGTGGTAAATCATCAACTTTCTCTTTCGAAGGAGAATAATCTTTGGCTCGAGACGCGACTGCAACTTCGTTCTTCTTGGAGTCATCAGTACACATAAGGAAATAAGACGTGGTAGAAGGAGGAGGTTGGTCATAAATGACCAATTGGGCCTACTATTGAGAAGGAAAAGTTTGTGACAAGATAATAGGTGTAGGAGATTTCTCGGTCCCTTGAAGGAACTTAGTAACCTCAACACATCGTGGACAATATTTCATGTAATGATCATCACCAGAGATAAGGCAAGGATAACGAGGTTTACGCTTATCTTTGTCATCAACAGGCTTTGTTTTGGGTTTCTCATATTGTTGATTATTATTTTTTTCCTCCTTATTATTAGCCTTTCCTTTATTTTTATTTTTGTTTTTACAAGTAGGTGTAGATTGAACCGAATTAACTTCATAAGTTTTATCAGGGGAAGCATTAGGAGTAGGAGTATTTTGTACATTAGAAGTAGTAGGCTTGGGATTGGTATGACCAGCTTGTGTAGATTGAGTCTCATCATGAAAGGTACCAATCATGCCATCAACAGCATGAGAAGCTACTAGATGTGTTGGGGTAGGATTCATGGATGGACGAGGAGAATTAGGATCAAGTCTCAAAGTGTGCCCATTTGTGAATAAATGAAATCTAGATATTGAGCATGACTAGTCACCTGCTCTTTAGTGACGACACCACCGATGGCAACATCATGGGAAATAGGACCAATGAGTGATTTGGTAAACCACTCATCCAATAGTTGATCAGGAAGGGAAACTTTGATTAAGCATCTTCTCCTCCTCCACTCATGGATATGATCATAAATATGAGTGGAAGAGGATTGTTTAAAAGAATTCAAAATTTTGGTTTCTGTCTCATAATGAATTGGAAATTGGTAATGTGTTAAGGACGCCATGTCTAAGGTGTTAAAGTCATTAAATAATCCACATGGAAACTCAATATACCATTTGGTTTTCAAGCCCATGAGAGTTCATTGGAAAATTCATAGTCTTATAGAGTCATGCATTAATGAGTTGGATGAACACCAAAGATGGGAAGGTTGTGACATGATTATTCGGGTCTTCTCCTGATCAACCATCAAAACTAAGAATGTCATATGATAATTTGGCCAGTATGACGAGCCAATAAGGAGAATTTAAAATAGGATCATTCAAAATCCTAGATAAATCCAGTAAATCCAAAGTAGCAAGAAAAGACAAATGTCTGTTCACTTGAGGAAACTGGTAGTTTTGAGGAGGTAGTCTTGTAGGTATACCAGTAGGATCATAAGTAGCCTATAGATAGTTAGATAGTCCTGAAAAATTCAGTTGTGGAGGATTTTGAGTCAAATAGCCAATAGGGTTTGGTTGATTAGGTACGTTCCCTTGGAAAGGAACATTAGACTAAAAATTTTGACCCCAGGTACGATTCATAGAATCTGGATACGGTTGTCTAAAATTAGGGGGTACAAAAGAATTAACTTGAGGATGTTTCAACCCAGACAGTTGTTGATTCCCTCAGAAAGGAAGATTCCAAGGTTGAGATTGTAACACATGTATACTTTCTCCACAAACTGGGTTATGGATTCCAACCTGAGGTTTCCCCCCAAATTGAGGTTGTCCCCCAATTTGAGGTTTCCCCCCAAATTGAGGTTGTCCCCCAACTTGAGGTTTGCCTCCAATAGGAATCTAAAAACTAGAAGCGATAGAATGATTGGTGCCTCCAACTGGATTGGAGCTACTAGGGCCAGGATGACTATATCCTCCCAAAAAATGTGGAGGAGGAACGTAAGGACCCCCGGAGAGAACCTGGGTAGGTGTAGGAACAAAATGACTAGCAACATTATACCCAGGAGGAACAAAATGTTTAGACCCTCTAGATGGATTCTGGGCAGGAATAGCGATGGAGGTATTCAAAGAATTATACCCAGGGGGGAGTGACGGATTTGATCTAAGAGGAAGTGGTGCTCCAATAGGATCTTTAGTGATAACAACATTTCCAATAGAAATAGTCATAAAATGTAGGACCATGGTAGAGTGGAAAATCTGGAGAGGAATAATTGAGTGAGAGCCAACCAACAATTGGTCTGAAACTATGATGACATTACTGGTTGTGCCAGTAAAATGATCTAAAGGTACTGTATATGTAACAGATGTCTCAGGAATTTGCAATGCCATAAATTGATTAGAACTCGTTCCTAGTATATCAAAAATATTGTGTCTCGAAGAAGTTCCCCGAATAGAGCAGACAAGGACAGAGCTAGGATTAAAAATTCCAGTAGTGTGAGTCGGGGTTATAAATGATTCACTTTGAAAAAGTGGAGTAGGTACTTCAATATTCTTTACAACAACAATTTCTCTTGATGAGTTCATCTAGAGAAAATGTGGATCTTGTCTAATACTCAATAACGGATTTACGGGAAGTCTGAATGCCTCTAAATAATCCGAATGAATTTTGAATCCCTCTAAAGAAGTCGAACTCCCAATATCAAAGACTACTTTATTATTGATTGCTCCCTTAGGAGATCCCTCTGGTGAGTTAGGAAGAAAATGGAGGTAACCTTCCAGATCTTCCGCACGTAGCCCTTGCATTCTAAGTGAACGACGAAGGCTATTTTTGGCCACACCAAATAAAGAACAAAACAAATCTATGGACAACTAGAGAAAAAAACAACACTCACTAATAAAATATAGAAATAAAACCAAGAAAACAAACCTTCTTATTTTGAAGTCAGTAGTTGGTGATGAAATCCAATGTCACGAAGTTAAGACAAGAAGGGGCTTGGATAAAGCAGGTGGAAAACTTACGTTGACAACCTGTTTAACGGACTTACACCCTGGTGCAAGATCCTACACATAATCGTGGGTATACCCTCCAAGGGGCCCGAGTGAGTTTGGACAATGTCAATTCTAGGTATCGTGAAGACTAGCCCCTCCACAGTCACCTAGTGTAAATACCCTAAAGAGATAGGCTACTAAGGTTACCAATTATGACAATGATTCCTGGGGAAACAATTGACAATCCGATCCATGCACAAAGGCAGAGTATCTAGCCTGAAATCAACTCAAGAAGCTCCCACACATAATTGTGGGTATACCCTCAAGTGACCCCCAATAATACATGCAATCACTACACTAATACGGACAAAGCATGGTGAGTAACTCTGCCAGTCCTAATGCGACCTCATGATTGACCCTTGTGTTAGAAAGGATTCCCAGGACAAGATGTAGCAAGTGGATTTGAACTCTCCCTATCACAAGATACTACTATGTGTTTTTATGATTTGGAGAGTGTTCCTTACAACCTATTCCAAAGTGCTATCCTAGCTAATGTTGGTTGAGAGAATTTCTAGAAAATAAAAATTTGCTAATAAATTTTAAAATTACGATGTATTTTTAAAGGTTGTTGTTTACTCAAAAGGGAGACGGAAATGAAACTAATGATGTATGTGACCTTGACCCAATAAAATGGAAGAAGAGAAGATTATGCAATCTTTCAGTTCAATGAACTCTAATTATAGTAGGGAGAAGGTATCTCTTTCAACTACCAAAGCTACGAAATGCAATTTCTCAATTTTTGAATGAGAAAAATTCCAAATAATAAAAAACTACAAAATTTTCCAACTTTCTCTTTTAACAAAATATTTCGAATGCAAGAATTTTCTTGTGAATAATTACTAAAAAGAAGAAATGAATTCAGTTCTTTCTTTCTCAAATCAGATCAGAGATGTAATGAAGAAAAGAAAGCGTAATCCAATAAAATTAACACATTCTCAACACAATTCCCAAATCAAACTCATAACATAGACAAAAATGAAAATGATAGGAAATCCTTTTGTCAAATACAAACAAAAATGTCTCTCAATCAATAAACAATATGGAAATAAAAAAGAATACAAAAAATTAAACAAATCAAAGACTCTTTGTCAAACAAGCACTCAGGACCAAGATCCAGAGATTATACCCTTATGAAAAAAATCAAAAGAAAAACTTGCAAAATTACAAATAAAAACTTTCAATATCTAAAATCCAATCAAATGCAAGCTTCAAACTTATAAATCAATCAATCATTGGTGTCAGAAGTTCATCCTAGGAAATTGAGTCAAAACAAGGTGAAAATAAAAATGGCTCTCTCCAGTAATTCCTACAGGAATCGTCGCAAGTGTTGGGCCCATGATATGGTTAATTTAATGATGATGATTAGATCATTTTTGGCGAATATTGTATGTGCATTTTCCTGTTTTGAAGAGTTTTTGTATTAAATAATCATGGCTCATACCAGGTATGTATGGTTGATGTTTTATGATGGCTTTGCATATAATTTAGCATGTTTTAATGATTCCAGGAAACTAATTCGCATTCTATGTGTCACAGGGAAAAATCACGGGTCATTTTTTCATCTGACACTCTGTCTGGTACTCCATTTGGCACTCCGTCCGGTACTCCATTCGGCACTCTGTCCTGCACTAAAATTGTGGGCAAGTTGGCGGTTATCATATCGGTGGCCAGCAATGGGAAAATCAGAGACATGGGTTTTTCTTGTTCTCATGGCCTCCAACTACTGAGCTTTTGACAACTTGGATTGGGTTGTTATGCTGGGTGTTTATTGGCTCGCCTTGTTTCTAGAAGCCACTGGTGGTTAAGATGCATTAAATGTAATTTACTATTTTTAGAGGAGGTTGAGCCTTCCAGTGGTCAACCTCTTAGCTTCTAAACTCTATAAATACCACATCAGTGGTTAGACAAATAGTAAGGAGAGAAAAATGATAGCTAAGCTCTATTTTTCCATTTTCAGACATCTTTCTCTAAAACTGTGTAAAACTGTGTTTTTAATTTTAATGTTGAAATTGTGTTTCTTGAGCTCATGATTCATCATTGAGGAGTAGCCACGACCTGCTGGGGGGCCCACCAGTGGTCTGGGTGAATATTTAGTCAATTATCTTATGAATCCATACAGTATAATCATCATTTATTTTCTTTTCTGTAAATGAGTTTTATTGTGTTTATTTATTGTGTAAATTGTTGTTCATAATTTAATTTCTTTAGTTCAATTTTGTAGGATATTATGAAGGATAGTGTTAATATGCAATGACTTTTAATTAGTAGGAACCAACTTGCAAGTTTAGATACTAACCCCTGTGTGTAATTAGATGATAGATAGATTTTCTATATGTTGAAATAGAGTTTAAAAACAAAGTATTTAGTTCATGGTTTCTTTGGCAAGTTTCGGTGGATGGATAGTTGTTAGTTTTAGTTTTCATTTCTCGTTTTCTTATCTAATTGCTATTTATTTTTTCTTTTTTAATTGTTATTTAGTTTGCTTATTTATTTTCTTGTTATATGCTGAAATAGAAATAGAATTTAAGTTATGTGTTTATGAGTATTTTCCATTTGCAATTTAAATTGTTAAAATAGGATTAGTTTAATTTACTTTATGCAATCTCCTTTCTAGATCTAGGTTGTAATTTTAATTCGAAATTTGACTATTAAGTTTAGTTTTAAGTTATGAATCTTTATGTAGTATGAATTTGCTTACACTACATAGAATGCAATTGAATTTAATAGAACAATGTTTTCATATTGTTGATGATTAGTGCATAGATCGAATAATCACATGGATATGTAGGGTAGTTGAAGTTGCTTCTATAATGGCTAAGTTCTCACTAGATTGCCTAATTCATACTTTTCACTTTG
This sequence comes from Picea mariana, assembly GCA_032191745.1. Taxonomy (NCBI): domain Eukaryota; kingdom Viridiplantae; phylum Streptophyta; class Pinopsida; order Pinales; family Pinaceae; genus Picea; species Picea mariana. Next base: position 13,715 of record JASDQU010013976.1, on the reverse strand, counting down.
CTATTGAAGTCAATATCGAGTTTATCCCTCTTGAGTTATCGTTAATTGTTAAATGCCATCGTGATATTATAAGTTACCAGAGACATAACCATCAACGCTATATTTGAGTTTTCTTGCTTTGGTAGATTAAAGAATAGTTTTATTTTCATAGATTAAAGAGTAGTTAATTACTGTTATTGTCATGATGCTTTGAATTTAGTAGATTAATATTTCCTTTCATAAATTAGAAGTAATTATGAAGTTTAACTTAAGAACAGAGTTCACTTGCTTATTAGTTTGATTAGTTTCTTATTGAGTAATTTTGATTAGTTTATTTGATGTAGAAGTTACCATAGGTTAGTTAGTCTATTTCTTTCTTGTTTACTTGTTTTAATATGGTAGTTGTTTTCTTGTTTATTTGCTTACTTGTTGTTGTTCATTGAATTTGAATAGATTAATTAGATTAGTTTGTTGTTGTTATTTCTAATTAGATAGATTAAATAGATTGTTTGTTTTTTCTTATTGTAATGATTAAGTTAATTTTCCTTAGTTAGGGTTTTCATTTTCTTTCTTAGAACAATCCATCGATCCTTTGTTAAAAAGTTACTTAGGGTAAATATTTTAAGTTTCTTAATAGGGTTTGATCATTAATAGTCTTTGCTTAAGTAGATTACTCCTTAGATAACCCATTTAATTAGTGAGACTATACTACCTCTAGCCTTTCTTCCTTGACACATATAGTGCTACAACTCTAAGTTTACTTACCCTGGGTTGACAATTTAATTGAGGGTTTTTAGTGTTTTGTAGTGCATATAGAACACCCATCATTTTTGGCACCATTGCCAGGGAGTTGACTCAAGGTAGGAAATAGTTATGAATTAGATCATTTCTAAACCTTAGCATTAGGTTGGTGGTGGGGGGACTTTAAGACGAGAGGCAAGAACCTGCGCATCTACTATAGTAGGTTCCCCCAAACCCAATGGTAGCTTTTATTTTTATTTTTGTTTTCTTTCATGAACAGACTTAGAGACCCAAAAGGTAGATATATTAAATCTAAATCAGATCTTTCAGCCAAGGTTTCTTCCGACCATTTTGGGGGAAGGAATGTTCCACTCATAAATTATGCAAACAGATACCAAAAAATAGGAACTAGCTCAACCCAAAGAGCTAAATTAGTCTCTGAAAAAACTAAGAAAGAAAGCACTATAAAACAGAAAATTGAAGCATCAGTAGTAGTGGGACAGAAGGTAAGGCCACTTGAGCCTTCCGCAAAAACAAACAATACAACCTTTGTTTTCTTAACACCATCAGGAGATCCTAACTTTGAAGATATCATAGACCCTGAAAAGGGAATACCTTGTTTGGCAGTTCAACCAACATAATTGTATCTCAAATTGACACAGAAACTTTGGCACCAATAACCTCAATCGACTTGAGTAGAGTCACAGACAACCAAACAGTAGGAAGACTTTCCCATCAAAGGGATACCTTGTTCTCTTCAAGAATAAAACTACTTCAGTTCTCTCGTTTTGGAAACCAATCCAGTATGGGTGATTGGGAGGATCACAACAATGTAAGACATGGGGATGAAGAAGAAGCTGGAAACCAAACCAGAGCTACCTTCGGGTTTTCAATTTTGGACACCACCCCAAATGTCAATATGAAAAATATTCCCCTCTCGGAACTCCCCACCTTTTATGGTAAAAGAAGTGAAGATCCAGATACCTTCCTATTTGAATTCGAGATCTTGTGTAGTAGCTACAATTACTTACAAGATGCACAGAAACTAAAACTCTTTCGTACCACCCTCAAGGACTCTGCACTAAGATGGTTCATGGGGTTGGGAGAATCCAGTATTAGGTCATAGGAAGCCATGAAAGATATATTTCTTAAGAATTACCAAGACTATTGGAAGACCAAAGAATATCGTAACGATATTTTCAAAATACAACAATTATAAGACGAGAATCTCAAGGATTATATGGAACTGTTTGCGTACATCTCCTAGAAGTCAAAATACCATGACCTTCCAGATGATGCAATTATGGATATTTTCCTTAAGGTAATTTTAGAAGAATATCTAGAGATACTTAAGTTTATGGCATTGGGTGACATCTCCCATAAACCATTTTCCAAAATCTATGAATTGTGTAAAAATTACTCGAGGAGTAGAGCTAAAACAAGAAACAATGTTTGGGATCCTTATAGTAGAAACCTAAAACCAATTAGTTCGGGTGGTATCACGAGAGAAGAGATAGGGAACCTTTTAGAGAACTTCAAAAAATATATCTTAAGCACAATAGGTTCCCAGTTGGACACCCTAAATATTAAAAAGAAATAGGAGGAGGAAAATGCAGCAATGAGCATATTTTGCCCAATATGCAGAAGGAAGAATTCCTCAAGGGAATGCCCATTAGATAACATTTCAGTTTGTGACTTCTGCATAGAAGACCATTCAACTGAGAAATTTCCATCATTGCCTAGTCTGTTATCCATATACAGAAGTGGGGATCGTAGGGAATCCTCTTATGCACCTAGGAGGCCATGGCAGCCTAGGAACCAACTTACATACCCAAATCCACAACCTCAAGTTCCACCCTATTATGAACAACCACAATAGTGGAACTCACCAAGCTGGAAAAACTGGTCTACACGGTACCAACATCCTTGGCTTCAAGGATGGAGAGGAGGGAATAACCAAGGGAACCCTCAAGCTCCACCTATCCCTATGTCCAACCATCCTTATCCCCAGTTTCCACCAAACACTCTGCAGCTTCTATCAGGTTTTGTTCCACCACCTTTACCTCCTATTCCACAAAAACATTCCACAACAACAACTGCAACAATATCAGAATGCAAACTGCCCAAGACCAACATTATTAATGGAACAACCAATGCCCAACCCAAATAACAAGCCAACTCAACCTCTTCATAATGTTGGGTTGCAAGTTCCCCCTTGTTCTTGAATGTTTTCTGAATTTTCTACTGTGTAAAGAATTTTGAATTTTGTTGATAAACAATTCTAGAGATTTTTGTAGGTATTTATTTCACTAGGTGTAGACAGTTTCAAGGAAATATAAAAGAAGGATTTTTCTTCAAAATATTCTATATTTGAACCTTGTTGTCTGCTAAGCATCAAATGAATAATGACTTTTTGTAATTAAACATATTTTTGCAAAGCTTTTAATATTCTCTTTTTCTTAAGGAATTTTAAATAACAGTTGCTCTTGAAAATCTTCACCACTATATAAGGAAGTGATACCATAACCATCAAGCTTAGAGGTCTCTCATGCAGTTTCCCCAAGAAACCTGAGTAAGTGAGTAAATTATCTTTATTAAAGAGTAATAAGGAGGTCTGATTAGCGGTTAGTCATGGAAACATCACAATAAATTACAAAAGAAGAAAGTGAGTTGAGCCTAGAGATACCTTTATGTTCCTTCCCAATGGTAACATCCACTACACACCAAAAATATTGATTATATCATATCTTTAGATAGGCCACGTCTTCTTAAGTACCCCTTACATCAAGACAATCACTAAGGAATATAACGGAAAGTCACCCTCTAACATAAATACCATCCCAATTGAAAAAAAAGAAAGAAAATGTTGTTTTCAGAGTTGTCCCCCATCTTCTTGCACAAAGAAATCTTATACTAAAATCTTAAAAGATGGAGGGCCAGTCTCTGAGGGTGTAAGAGGCTAACCCGTTGTTAAGGTCCTAACCTGCACATAGGTAGATCAATGTATTCAGATGTAATAAAGGTCAATATTAATAAGGCCTTTCAATAAAATAGAATAAGGCAGATTTAAGAAGACCTAATAGAAGCTTCCACTTCTAGAAGGATCTTCCTCTAGATGTTTCTCTTAATAGACATATTTAGTACAAATAAGGGTCAAGGGTATGAAAACCCTATCTTGAAGATTATTGTAACAGAGAGCTGCTCGATTGGAGGTTGCCCCCTCGAAGAGGCCTGTGAACATTGCTTTCTGAATCAAAGTGCTATTTCTATTGCTATTCTTATATCATTTATGTGTTATTATGAAGATCATGTTGGATATTTTACTATTATTCTGCCATTTCTAGCATTTTATTTCTGTTCTGCATATTTTATATAGCTGGTATCTTGCAAGTGGTATCAAAGCACTTTCCTTGGCAGAAATTGTGGGTATTTTTTTTCAGGGTAGAGATGTATTTTGACTTCTTTAAGCCACAGAGATCTTTCGTTACATGCATAAACCCGCGGTTGAGGGATTCATACATGCAGGAAATACAAGTGGTTCTTAAGCGCACATCTGTTGGCCACCCTTGTAACCCATGTTGGTACCCCTTCGAGTGGTAGCGCATCAGACAACACCTGTGTACGGATCAACCTAGATTTCCTGAAGCCCTCTTTAGATAAACCTATCGGCTATCGGACTACTATAGTGTCACTGAGAACAACACTCGAGAAGATACTCTCTAGTACCTGGGTAGTTGGGTAGTATGGCTAAGGGTACGGTCAATCCTCCTTAGTTAGTGCCCTGAGATATTGCGTCGAGTACTATTGTTGGATCCCACACGTATATCAGAGAGCTATAGCACAGGGCAAACCCTTCTTTGTAGAACCCTTGAATACCTAACCCTTGGGGAACATAAACATAAACATAAACAAATTAAACCGGCGAGATCTATTGCCGCACATATGTGTTTGGGTTGCCAAGTAAATATACATTTCTTTATGGTTAAGAATTTGGGGATTTCAGCACTACAACATTCTTCAAACCAAAGTATAACCCCGCAGTTGTAAAAAAAAAAAAATTGCCATTATTTGAGACCTATTCCATTAGATTCATCTCTTCTCCCTCATCACATTCATCTATATCATTTTTCTACAAAAATTTTTTACCCAACCCGCTCCCTTTTCAATTCACCCATCCTCATGGCCCATACCTGTAGCCAAGAACTAGAGTCTTACTTCAACACCTTGCAATCTGGTTTCCTCAAGACCCAACAAGAAGTGCAACAACTCAGTGCTACTATTTCCTCCCGTGATGCATCCATCAATACCACCATAAATGCATCTGTAAATGCAGTCGTGCAGTCTGCAATGGTGGAAGTCAAACATGAACTGACCACCCAACTTGAATCTATCTTTGCATCACTCTGTACCAAACTCAAGATCCCTATTGATGACTCTTTTCCTGATGCACATAAAAAGACTGAATGTGAAACTTCTTCCCATTCCTTTCATCCCCATCACTTTCAATGGGACATATGCCTTCTGTGGGTGGATGTAACCAAATTTGATGGCTCAGAACCCACTGGTTGGGTCACCCAATTGGAACATTATTTCTCTCTCTACAACATTATAGATGACTTGGCCAAACTCCGGTATGGTGTTCTCCATCTAGATCAAGAACATTGGCAATGGTGGCAATGGAGAAAAAATTCCCGTCAAGGGTATATTGCTTGGACTCAATTTGTGACTGAGCTTTATGAACGCTTTGACATTGACACCAACCATTTGGTCCGTTTGACAAAATTGAAGCAATCAGGCACAGTAGAAGGCTTCATAGCTGCATTTGAGCGCTTGGCTTTTCGAATAGAGGGCATGACTGATGCTTTCTTTTGAGAGTGTTTTATCAGTGGCCTCAAGGAGGAGATTCGAGCCCATGTCCTCATGGCTTGACCTACGACTTGGGTGGAGGCTACTAAAAAAGATAAAGAAGCACAACAAATTGTTTCCTCTCAAAACTGTAAGCCTTCCTTTATCCCTTTCCCTAAACCAGTCAACCCCAATACTCCCCCAGCCCCATTAAAGATCCAAAAATTGACCAGGGATGAAATGGTTGAACGCCAACTCAAAGGCCTCTGTTATAATTGTGATGACAAATATTTCCTAGGCCACAAATGTAAGGAACAAAATCTTTTTATGGCCATCTCTGAGGATATTCCGAAAGAGGATTTTGACACTCCCCTTGTGCCCGAGTCACCAGAAATCACTAACATAAACCCTCCCTCTGACCCTCCCAAAGTGGAACCGATCATTTCCCTCAATGCTCTCACCGGCTTCTCTGCCCCCCAAACCCCCAAGTTAATCGGTTACATCAAGCACTAAAAGGTCATCATTTTGGTTGATAGTGGCAACACCCACAATTTTATTCATCGCCGCATTGCCCAAGAAACCCATTTCTACATCCATGCTGTCAACAATTTCCAAATCATGATTGTCAATGGTGGTTCTATGAAATGTGGCGGGCGCTGTGAAAATGTGCATCTCCAAATCGGTGACTACCACCTAAAATCCCATATGTTTTCTATTGACATGGGTGGTTGCGACATTGTGTTGGGTGCAGACTGGCTAAGGACTTTGGGTCCCATTCTCATGGATTTTCAGAACTTAACC
>JASDQU010013975.1:128004-142104 GCA_032191745.1 Picea mariana | reverse complement strand
AGATATTTTGGAAAGGCCCAAAATCAGAAAGTTGTGGGGAAGTTACCATAAATTCCACTTGGAAAATCCAATTTTGATCAGACCTATGGCATTGTAGAGAAGAAATATCAGAGAAATACAAAAAAAAGGTGTCATACCCAGAAGGGCCGAAACTTTGGAGATACAACAGAAAAAATGTTTTCTAGCAGAACCACCTCAAAATCAAGGTTCAAAAGTGATACTTGGCCAACATGCCACCCAAAAAGTGAACTTTTACACCAAATAAGCCTCCAGAAAGTCCTACTTGGACTTTTGATGAAGGTGAAGAAATGCGTAGGGACATAAACGAATTACAAAAGAGGACAATGACAAAAGATGAAATACAAGGGATGATGGATTCAACTGAAGCTAAATTGGAGGCAATAATGGATACTAAGATGGATGGTTTAAAAAGGGATATCATGGAAGGAATGAAAAATTTCCTAATAGAGAGGACACCTGAAACTGAAATGTGTCCTATGAAATTCTTTATGAGGACACAAGGAAGATGAATCAAGAATGGAGAAACTCCAACTTTGGGTTGAAGACCAAACACATTCCTAAGATCGATATGAGGAAGTTTGATGGAAAGGACCCAATCACATGGATACTTAAGATGGAGCAATTCTTTGATCTACATAATGTGCCACATACACAAAAGGTATGAATTGTTTCTTTATATTTAGAAACCAATCAATTTGTATGGTATTTATGGCTTTGTTCTCACAAATCATTCATCATTTGGAAAATTTTCATGGAAGAAATCATACCACACTATGAGGATACAAGGAGAAATACCTTTTTTATCCAATTGATAAATATTAAGAAAAAGGGTTCAGTTATAGAGCACATTGAGAACTTCCAAAGATTGAATATAAAGGTAACATATATTCCAGATGATCACATTATTGATGTATTCATAGGAACTTTAAAGGATAACATTCAACATGAGGTTCACCTTTGGGAACCCAAATCATTAGAGAATGCATTTAGGGTGGTAGTGATCGCAACGTGCCCCTCAGCGAGCAGTCGCTCCACCAGGACCTTCTTCACTCTCAGGCCCGAAGAGTCAACGCTCTTCCAACTCCTCTTGGGAGTTTTCATCACCCACAGGATACTTCTCGGCGATCCTCCCTTTCGCAAATCAGGAGATTGGACCTCGCGATATCGCGAGACTCACAACAATGTTCTCGTGCAATCAAATGCCGAACCCCGAATGCTGATGGTCAACGGTCATCACTTCGGGATATCGCCACTGAAGATGCCAACCACTTAACTCTCCGAACCCCGAACGCCGAGGTGCCGAGTCCTCGCTACAACGCCACCTGTACCCCACTATGCCTTCGGGGTCCCACACTGCCACGTCAACCTCGGGGTTTCGTGTATCGTGAATCCACAATGCAAAGTTCCCTTGTTGTTAGGAACCCCGAATGCTGAAACCCTGATACGCTGGATTTGTGCCACCTGTCCGCGCTCAAATTGACGGTTCCGATTAGATAGGGAAATCGCGACTCGTGATTTCGTCGTGCATGCAACTCTTGCACTCGCCAACCCTGATGTGCCGATATGCAAATAGCCAACGGACTCCTCTGTGCGCCTGCGAGTTAACTCCCTGGCAGCTCCTCCGTGATCTGACGGTCGGTGGGGTTTCGAAGATTTACCCGATAACTTCAAGTCGTCGATTCTCTTCCTCTTGAAGAGTTCTCCGCTTCACCACCTTCGTCCTGTGCGAGCGAAGCAAAGGGACTATCCCTCCTGAGATTTGTTCCTCTGGCTCCTTCAGGGAACTTTCACGCACTTCCTGTGCTCGACTTCCAACAGCTCTCAAAGGGTTGAAGTCGTCTAGACCTTGTGCAATCCTGCCAACAACAGTCCAGTCCTCCTTCTCTCAGACTCGACTCTGAGATCTTCAATCCGTCCCGCACTCCACCTGCACGGCTCGAATAACCCAATTCACTCTGGGTAAAAGAGGACAAAAGTTCAACTACTTAGCCTCCTCAACGCACTCTATGCGGAGGAATTCGACTGCACTCTATGCAGGAATCTCCTGACTTAAGCAGAGAAACAATTGGAACTCTATCTCCTCATTCTCTCAGGTTTCGAACCTGATATGCAATCACATATGCARCATATAGAAGATAAGCATAAAAAGAAGCAAACATGCAAAGGCATAGAATCAACAACACACAGAGATGAAACACATCCATGGAATTGAATCAAAGCTTTCTTATTAATTCAATGTCTGTACATGGGGTTTCTTAACAAGCTCTCTGCTCTGCTCTCTTCTTCCTCCTGTATGAATGAGAATGAATAATCCTACAATGATACAAAGGAGGGTGCCTATATTCCGTTTTCCCTCTCGAAAGCCAAAACTGTCTAATCTACAGTTAATTCCTATCTACCATCATTAAACTATTAAATGCCTTCCTATCTATAATATATTACAAGTGCGCCCGGCTTTGAATCCCTTCATTTAAATGGCGGCGCAACAATCTTTTCAAATGATTTCAAAAAGATATATGCTGGCACTGTCCAGCTGTATGTTCTTTCCTCCACATGCTGGCTCGCTTGATGAAGTCGTAGATGCTCCTGCATCAGGTAAGAAATATTGAAAGTAAAAATATGGCTATGGCTACTAAAAGGAACAATCCTAACAACTATAAAGAGAATAATGCTCCTTCTTCTAAAATGCCTCAACCTACAAGGTTGACACCTAAACAATTGGAGGAAAGAAAACAAAAAGGTTTATGCTTTAATTGTGACAACAAGTACAGTAAGGGACATAAGTGTGGTGAGAAGAAATTATTCTACATAGATTGTGAAGAGGAAGAAGAACAAGAACAAGAACCATCTCAAGATGAAAATGTAGAAGCAATTTCGTCTGAAGAGTTGACTCCCAGAATATCGTGTAATTCATTGGCTGGAATTAGCACTCCTCAAATCCTCAAGATCGAAGGATATATCAAAAAGAAAAAGGTAATAGTCCTAATTGATTCTGGCAGTACTCATAATTTCAGTCACTGTAAATTAGCCAAAGATCTCAATTGCTTTGTATATCTAGTGCCAGAGTTCCAAGTAATGATTGCAGATGGAGGAACTATCAATTTCTCAGGAAAATGCAATAAGATCAATCTTACTATGGGGGAATATGTAAAGAATATTCCAATGATTGCTATACCCATAGGTGGTGTTGATCTTGTAATAGGAATCCAATGGTTACAATCATTAGGAATGGTGGATTTTAATTTTCAAGAATGTTTCATGAAATTTTCATTGGAAGGAAAAGAAATTGAGTTAAGAGGTATCACAGGGAAACCTGGTAAGGTGATAAGCTCTAATGGCATGACAAAATTATTGAAAAAGGGACATCAAGGTTTTATTGCGCATATAATCCATCTATTCCTCTAGATCTCCGAGGTATCATTAATAAGCATTCTAAAGTATTTTAAGATATTCCCAAAGGTATTCCACCCACTCGAAATCATGACCATGATATTCACCTAATTCCTGGGAGTGTTCCTCCTAACATTAGGCCATATAGATACCCTTATGCCCAGAAGAGTGAAATTGAGCACATGGTTGAAGAAATGTTAGAGGTTGGCATTATTAGACCTAGCCAAAGTTCTTACTCTGCACTAGTGGTAATGGTAGTCAAGAAATATGGCTCATGGTGTATGTGTCCAGATTATAGAGAGCTCAAAAAGATCACTATTCCTATTCACGTCATTGATGAACTTTTTTATGAACTGCATGGAGAAATCTATTTCACAAAGTTGGATCTCCATTCAGGGTGTCACCAGATTAGAATGAAGGAAGAAGATATCCCAAAAACAACATTTCAAACTCATGAAGGCCATTATGAATTTCTGGTCATGTCTTTTGGCCTTACAAATGCACCTTCCACATTCCAAGGGTTGATAAATTCCATTTTCAATCACTTCCTTCAAAAATTTGTTTTAGTATTTTTTTGATGATATACTAATCTATAGCAATTCTTGGGAGGATCATATGAGACATGTTGACAAGGTGCTACAACTACTAAAGGAGCAACAACTATATTTCAAACCATCCAAATGTTTCTTTGGAGTGAAGGACATAGATTTTTTGGGTCATATTGTATCTCATGAAGGTGTCAAGGTAGACCCAAACAAGATTAAGGTCATGATGGACTAGACGATTCCCAAAACATTGAAGAATCTTAGAGGATTTTTGGGTTTGACAGGTTACTATCGCAAGTTTGTTCGACACTATGGAAGAATAGAAGCACCTTTAATGACACTAACTAAGAAGGATGCATTTTCATGGACTCTAGAGGAAACTAAATCTTTTGAGCAACCTAAAGATGTGATGTGAAAATCTCCTGTCTTAACCACTCAAGACTTCACAAAAACCTTTATTGTGGAATGTGATGCCTTGAGAAATGGAATTGGTGTTGTAATAATGCAAGAAGGATGGACCCTGGATTTTGAAATTCAACCACTCAAGGGAAAGGACTTACACAAACCCATTTATGAGAAGGAAATGACGACAATACTACATGCATTGAAGAAATGGCATCCTTACCTAATAGGTAGGCACTTCAAGGTCAAAACAGATCATGAGAGTCTTAAATACTTCTTGGAACAAAGACTATCTTCAGAAGAACAACAAAAAAGGGTAACCAAGATATTGGGTTATGATTTTGAAATCATCTATAAAAAAGGGAAGAAAAATGTTGTGGCAGATGCACTCTCAAGAAAGGATGAAGATGTTGAGGCCTTTCTCTTGCTATCTCGATCATCCAACCTGATTGGATAATAGAAGCAAGGGATGAATGGAAGAATGATGAAAAAGTGTGGACTCTCATTCAAAGGTTGCAATAGGATTCTAGTTCATCAGATACATTTACATGGAAAAATGATTCACTATGGTACAAATATCACTTATATTTATGTAAGAACTCCCAACTCAAACAAAAGGTACTATTGGAATTGCACACCTCTCCAGTAGGAGCACACTCAGGATTTTTGAAAACCTAGCATAGGGTCAAGAAGGAATTTTTTTGGGATGGACTTAAAACCAATGCTCAAATGTTTGTGGCAGAATGTTTGGTTTTTCAACAAAATAAGGAGGAAACAATTAAGACCCCAGGTCTTTTAAAACAATTAGCCATCCCAAGTCAGCAGTAGGAGGAAGTTTCCATGGATTTCATCACATGGTTACCGAAGTATGAAGGAAAGAGTGTCATAATGATGATTGTTGATAGACTGACCAAGTACGCACACTTTTGTGCACTCTCTCATCCCTTCAAATCCAGTACAATTGCCACCGCATTCATGGAGATAGTTCAAAAGCTACATGGCAGCCTAAAGATTATTGTATGTGACAGATATCCCATCTTCACTGGACATTTTTGGACATAATTATTTTCTTGATTGGGTACTCAATTGGCTCATAGATCATCCTGTCATCCTCAATCTTATGGACAAACCGATATAGTGAAAAAATGTCTGGAAGGCTACCTTCGTTGCTTTGTCTCTGATAAACAAACACAATGGTTCAAATGGTTACCGTTGGCAGAATGGTGGTATAACACTTCCTTTCATACTCCAACAAAAATGAAACCATTTATGGCACTCTATGGATACCATCCTCCTTCCATCAGTTCTTCTCTAAAAGAAAAATCTAAGGTTCAAGCAGTGGAAGATCACATCGAGCACCAACAACAAGTTCTCCAGATATTAAAGGACAACCTAGCCATGGCACAAAATCACATGAAACAACAAGTAGATCAACATCATAGTGAAAGAAGTTTTGAAGTAGCATATTGGGTGTTTTTAAGACTACAACCATACAAACATATGTCCCTCAAGCAAACCAAGAAGGATAATAAATTATCATCAAAGTACTATGGCCCTTATAAGTTGTTTCAAAATATTGGTACTATGGCATACAAATTGTTGTTGCCTACATCTTCACGAGTACACCCTGTTTTCCATGTTTAATACTTAAATAAGGTTATAGGTGACAAGATCCCAGTTCAAACTATATTTCTAGAACTTGATAAGGAAGGAAAAATCATATTGGAACCTGAATCCATCACTGACCCAAGAATTTGCCAGTTGAGGAATAGATCCATTTCAGAGTATCTCATTAAATGGAGGAAAATACTGGTTGAAGATTCCACTTGGCAAGATGAGTCTTTTATACAGAAGCATCCATATTTACTCAAGAGTTGCGTAAAACACTTTTCTCAAGGGTAGGGGCATGTTAATCCCTAAATAATGGCTCATTACCCCTTAATTGGGGCATATTACATTAATAATGTTTTTTTATTTATGTCATCTTTAGTCCATTAGTTGTAATTATACCTCCTAGTCTCCTATATATACCAAGGATACATTTTCAATTGGAATCATCTTGTAATTGTACATTTATGTAGGCATAAGGATTTTTACCCCTTGAAGAGGCTTATTATACAAATTTCTCTCTTTTTCAAGGCGTTGAGTACTTATTCTGAGGTTTTTCTATGCTATATTGATATTTGGTTCTTAACACTCTTAACATGTATATAGGTTAGAAATTATGGGGAGGATATGAGATCGGATTATAAAATCAAAGTGGAAGGAATATGATAGGTAAAATAACATAAATCATCCAAAATAAGTTGGAAATAATCAATTGGGAGGACCCACGATGGACCGTGGAGATCCTTCAAGAAATATGGAACAAAAGCATGGTTAGTGTGGAAATATTCTTTTTGGAGCAGACTTCTCCTAGAAATAGGGAGCCAATTGGCTCATGCAAAGAGGTATACATGGAGGGAAATACCTTCCAACATGATGTCAAGGAGATACATTGCCATAAATGATGCTAAGAGATAGGAAGTCTCTAGTAGTAGTATACCTCCAGGACGAGATCATACCAGATAGCAAAGACAATTTCAATGATCATCATGGATACAACCAGTCAATACTGACTGTAGCGCAAGTATGGTGATAAATACAATAGATGAGGAAAACACATTATGATACTCAGAGGGAGCATCCCCATACATGATTCAAGCCATGAGATGTTGAGGAAGTAGGAATGGCAATAGTTCCAGTGTATGTAGAGGCACTCGTAGAGAGGAAGGCGATACTACATCCAGAGGGAGAATATATTGATTTACCTCCATAGAATGAGGAAGATCTAGCTTCAATGTCGCAGGGAGTGTAGATGACAGAAATAGTACTTTAGGAGTATCCTTCAGTTTGGGCTCTGTTATGATATCTTGGACTAGTAGGAAGAAAAAGTATGCCACACTCAGTATTGCAGAGGAATATTATTTTGTAGCTTGTGATGCATGTACAAAATAAGTATGGCTCTCTAAGCCAGTTTATGGACTGTTTGACCAAGTGCTAGATTCGATCGTAATATACTATGATAATCAAAGATATCTGAAGATTTCATATAACCTCATGTTCCATGACATGTAGAATAACAATGAGATAAATTATTATTACATCCATGATCGATTCCATAAGGGAGAAGTGAAAATCCAGTATATCTCCACCGATGAGCAGATAGTGTATATTCTGATGAATCCCTTGTCCAAATGGAAGTTTGTATACTTCAGGGACAAGTTGGGACTTGTGGAGATTTCTCCCTTGGTTGATAGGGAGTGTTGATATGTATCATGATAGTACAACTTAGATATGATGTTTTTGCATCAAACTAGTACAACCTAGATATGATACAGATGTCCAGAGTCAAATCATGCTAGTACAACTTAGATATCATGTATTAGCATCATGCTAGTACATCTTAGAGATGATGCAATTTACTGACTCACATCATGCTAGTACAAATTAGATATGATTCAATAGCATCATTCTAGTACATCTTAGAGATGATGCAGAGGCACTGATACACATAATTCTAGTACAACTTAGATATGATGTAAAAGAATCATGCTAGTACAACTTAGAGATGATGTATATGATACTCCACATTATGCCAGTACAACTTTTATATGATGCATTTGTATAATGGTAGTATGACTTGGAGATGATACAGTGGATGGTATGACTTAATGTGCACCAAGCCAGATGAATTATATCTCAAATATGATGCATTTGATGACATGTCATGATATATTTGATGTAACTTTTCATTAGATAAAATTTGTTTACTTGTATACATTTAACTAGTTGTTATAAATATGTCGCTAGTTAAGAGGGAGTGTTGAAATTGTAACTATGGTTAGTATTCAGAATGTATATATTCAAAAAATAATATTCTAGAAAATAATATGTGTACTTGTAAAATTCATCCCTGCCTGTGGCACATATGGCAACATGATCAAGAAGAATGGTCCTTGTAGTCTCCAGGGATGATTTTAGGGGATAAATTTTGCTCATGGGTTAATTTTCCATGGTTTTTCCAAAAAATGATTCGTTATTCTAAAAATGATTCACCCAAATTCTATAGGATAAAATTATTTTACCTTAAAAATCGCCAAAATTTTATACAAACTATATAAAATCCTTAGAAATTTGAATGTTTTTACAAAAATATCACCAAACATTTATAGTTGGAATTTGAAGGATTAGTAAAATTAGCCAAGGTTTTTACATTTTAAAATAAACTTTCATCCTTAAAATCATCCATGGAAGTCACGTGACACTCCATTGAATGCGTGACAACTGTGGGACACATGCATAGTCGTGAGACTATGGTGGAGACTATGTGTCTCTAGACATTATATGTGTGATACTACAGTAGTTGTGTACTACTGGCAGTGACTGTGTGTCATTGGACAATAGCCATGTTCTACTACTATGGTTGTGTACCACTGGCGAAGACTGTGTGTCTCTAGATAATAGTTGTGTGCTACTAAAATGGTTGTGTACCACTGGTAGTGATTGTGTGTTACTAGATAATAGTTGTGCTCTACTATCAGGGATAATAGTTGTGTTCTACTATAATAGTTGTGTTTCCATGGAGACTACCGGATCGCTTGGAAGTAACTATGTTATTTCTTGATCACAGAGACTGTGATAGATGATTTGAGCTAGCGATGGTATGGTAGTAGTTGTGCGCTACTAGTTGATTGTAGAGTAGGCAATGGACTACTAGATGAATACATCATGGAAAGATACCTTCCTAGTTAAGAGGGAGCATTGATGTTTGAGGAAACAAGTGAGAGACATTCTCCCTAGAGGGTCCTGTGTGGACTAGTAGGGGGGAATGTGGACTTGATCCTGACGTGCCTCAGATGTTCAGATGAATGAGTCAAGAAATTGGTTTCATGAGGAAACCTTAACATGTATTGGGGGCATTGGTTCCATGAGGAAACCTCGATGTGTTCTAGATAAAAAAATCGTTCCATGAGGGAACCTTGATTTATCTTAGACATGTGTTCCACGAGGGAACCACGATATGTCTAGTATTCACACATTTCATGAGTGAGTTGAGACATTGGTTTTTTGAAGGAACCTCTATATGTCAATTATGGTCAAAGATGACTTAGCTTGGTCATCCCCAAGGGACTGGAAACCCCTTATAGCATGAGATAGCTCAAGTCTCGTGGATACCAACTACATGAAATGTATAATACAGGTGAATGGAACTAGTAAGAATTGGGTATACCTTCTTCTAGATTGAGATGCATACCAATGGAAATAGGATACATTTATCACTAGGGTGTACTTGGGATAAATGGTCCCAAGTGTAGTCCTTCCTTGATCATGATAAGGAGGGATATGGAATCGAGGTTCTTGAGGTGATTTACATGTATTAAAGAGCATTGGGATGGAATTCACTCACAAGGGTGTACCTATGGTAAATGGCCTTTGTGTGATATTTTTCCTAAGTCATGGTGATTTGACATGGAATGATAAAGACTTAAATATGTTATATGATATCCCATCCAGAACTAGAGTGAGCCGGATGTTAGAGAGAGTTAATTGGATAAGAGGGAGAGCCATAGAAGGACTTTCCCCTTAGATCAGATCAGAAAGATACATCTCCCAAGAATGATAGGTGTCATGTTTCTAGAGTGAAGTTTTTATACTTCAGAGACAATCTTTGGCATGATGAATAATGTCTCCCTCATTGAGAGGGAGTGTTGATGTTTGGACAACATCGAGAAGACATTCTTCGATATATATATATATATGACATGATGTTTATAATAAAAAGTATAAATATGTATAATAAATAAGTAATTATTGTTGGACACACATACCACACTTAGAGTGGGGGGGTGAATGAGTGTGGGGATCATTTTCCCAAAACTTCCCTCTTACACAAAAACTCCTTAGTTAACATCCAACATTTTTTCATTACTTATTGCTATCATTTATAATCAGTTAGATGTGAATACATATCAACAACATATATAAGCAACATATCATCAACAAATCATCTCCACAAGGAACATAAAGAACACAAGATGTATGTACAATTTTTCTTTTTATTATGGACTTCAATCCGAGGGGTTTTTAGCAACAACTGAATAGAGTACAATTCTACAAGAGAAATATCTCTATATGCAAGACTCATCTTACATTCTCAACACCAACTGAGATGAGGCAACAATCCTCAACAAATATCAATCTGTCAACATAAACAAGTGCATCAACCATGCACCAACTTGTGCCAAACAACCTGTAATCAACCTGTACCATAAACAAGTGCATCCAACCATGTACCAAGTATATACCAATCATGTGTGAAATACTCATTAACAATGACTCATCAATATGTACCAACATCATTAACTATACACCTCATGTATGTGCCAACTCATCAACTGCTTGTCTCAACCATGACTAGTTTTGGATTAGTCAACAACCCCAACTTGAAATAATCATAACTTTGTACCTATAATGAATAAAGATATGAAACTAATACATAGTTTTCTTCAGTATGTTTTATGCAATTATTCCATGTGTCACTACTTGGAACCTCTCATAAAAGGCATTATAGAGAAAGTGGCATACCTTGCTGAATTTTGGCTTATTCTAGAGAGCGACCTTGTAGAGCATGGCCCACACAAAATGTTCATTGAATGGATATGAAACTATTACAAAACATACTAAAACTTTTACCATAACCAAAAAAAAATTTCTCACTGAATTTGGATCTGTTATGAAGAATTTATGACGTTTTTACCCGAAACACTTGTTTTTGACTAGTTTCAGGACTAGCCACAAACCCTATTTTCCACAAAGTGTAACTCACAAAATACAATGACCCACAAGATGAATTTTTTACCAAATATAATTGGGTATGTTTTCTCAATGGAATATAAATTTCACAGTCAGAATCATTATAGAGAAAAAGTTATAGCAAAAATGGTGAGATGACCTGTAAATAACATACCTTAGAAAGCATCATCAAAAGAATTTATCCTCTCTTCAATTCCAGCCCTCTTTTCTTCACCTTCCTTCTGAAATTTGGCTTCGATATCCTTGGTTACCTCAGTCACCTATAGATATTCAATATACTCAAGTGTTCCACACCAAAAATGCTCAAGAAGCTCTCCATCAATACTCCAAAAGATATTCTCACAAGAAGCTCTGCATTGATCCACAAAAATGATGATCTACAAGATACCATTGTTATATTATTTATACTTTCATCCTCTAGGTCACTTAACCCATTTTTAGGTCACTTAACCCATTTCTAGGTCACTTAACATATTTTCCTTATTTTAGGGCTAACCACTTTCCATAAATAGAAATTTCTCCAATATTTTATCATTTAAATATTCCTTCTTGATTTTCTCATCTTACTAAATCATTTCTTGATTTTTTTTCACTTCTCTTTATTATTTAAATAATCCACCTTGACTTTTTCACCTTACTTTATCATTTAAATAATGATTTCTTCTTTTAGGTCACTTAAACCATTTCTAGGTTACTTAACCTATTTTTCCTATTTTTAGGGTAAACCACTTTGCATAAATAGAAGGTTGTCCAATACTTTATCATTTAAATATTCCTTCTTGATTTTGTCACCTTACTTTATCATTTCTTGATTTTGTCACTTCTCTTTCTTATTTAAATAATCAACTTTGACTTTGTACTTTACTTTATCATTTAAATAATGATTTCTTCTTTTAGGTCACTTTGACTTCTTTGACCTTGGTGGCTTCAAGTCTTCATGTGGGGGTCCTTCATCTTAGTAAAGACATAACTCTCAAACTATGAGGAGTTATGTGACATTCCACATACCACTGAAAATTGCATGACAAGCATTATCCATCTAGGATAGTTTCACCAACAATTTCCTTGATCTTCATCTCATTATTCCACAGACAAGCATGGGTCCTCCAAACATTCTTCTAGGATAACTCAATCTGTAAAGCATCTTCCCGTTAGGGATTTCACCATAAGGGGAGCACTTTGGAGTTCATCCATTTGTGCACCTTATCAATCATGATAAGAAAATAATGATAGCAAGGGTCCTCCAACCATTCTTCTAGGATAATTCAATCCACAAAGCGTCTTCCCATGAGGTCTTTCATCATAAGGGGACCACTTTGGAGTTTATCCATTTGTGCACCTTATCAATCATGATACGACAATAATGAGTCATATATACATTTTTCCAACAATGGATCATATACCAATGAAACCACAACGATCCATCGTCATGATGTATCAATGACAACTCATTGATCCATCTTCATCATAGCATTCTCATCAAGGAAAATACAGATTATATTACATAAATCATAAAACAATAAATGCTTTGGCATAAATCAATGACATCAATCAATCAAACCATTGGCATCAATGACAACATGATCCAATAATCTCCCCCTTTGTCATTGATGGCAATACCAACATTGATGGCAATACCATCATTGATATCAACACCAATTACCAATTATTGATGTCAACATGTAGATAAGGAATGCTCTACATCAATAGTCAATGTGACTATCTCTCCACATCCATAAACATCAATCACATCAATGTGATTAACTCTCCCCCTTTGACATCAAAGGCAAAGGGCCATTCTCATCTTGGGATTGCTCATCTTGCTTGAACTCTCCTTGGCGATGCTCCCCCTGTCTGAATTCCTTTGATCTTCCTTTGAATAATCTCTCCCCTTTTGAACAAGGGATATCACTTTGAAGTAATGTTGAAGATACATCGAACAGACTCCCCCTGTTACCATTGCTCCCCCTGAAATTATTCTCCTGTGCTCTTTATTCAAGTATAGGGCTCTTTTCTAGGTATGCGTATGATAAATATCTCCTCCTAGAATGATCGGAAGAAGAATGACTCCCCCTATCGGTATGTATCCCTATCTTTTCTGCAAGATGAACATTGTGCTACCATATAACGATCCTTGGACCTGTTCATGCATCAAACTCATGCCATACCAAGCATCATGAAGAAAAATATATGTCAACAATGAAATAAAGAATCATTTGCAAAATATCAACCAAGTACATCCTGTACAAAATGTGTGCTCATCATGCACAACACCTATGTACATCAACATCGTGCAATGTGCCAAAAGATATCATTCATGGAATGCATCAATCATATGCCTTTATCAACATGCCAACATGTGCATCTACCAATATGTCAACCATGTGCATCCACCAATATGCCAACCATGTGGTTTTACCAATATGAAAACCATGTGCATCTACCATCATGCCAAACAATGTATCATATCACTAATGATATGTCTCCATCATGAACCAAGTGCCACAATCAGGTATCTCAAACAAATGCCAATTGTTGTGCTAATCAAGTAGTACCAATGGTGTAGTATCATCAATCATATGCCATCTATGAGTGTACCAAACATGTACATTACCATGAACCAATACCACAAAATGATGAATCCCATATATGTATGTCAAATCCTCCATAAAACATGTGCCAATCAAACTGCTAGTAGGTGCCTCTTCCAATGTACTAGAAAATTACCAATCATGCATCAACTATAGATCAACAATGATGTACAACATGATCACCTCATCAACTCACCAACCATATGTACCAATATGTAGCTCAATCCACCTGAAAATTGCATGCACCATGATATCAACATATGCTTCCAATAATACATCATAAGATATATCAATGA